>OOFH01111726.1:0-18269 GCA_900323355.1 Merlangius merlangus
CCTTGTGTCCGCCCACACGTCAACTAATGTACCTGCCCAACCATCCAGATGGGAATTCATCTCTTTTTCTCTCTCTCTCTCTCTCTCTCTTGCTCTCTCCCTGTCTCTCTCTGTGTTTCTGGCTCTCTGTCTGTCTGTCTCTCTCTCTCTCTCTCTCTCTCTCTCTCTCTCTCTCTCTCTCTCTCTCTCTCTGTCTGTCTGTCTGTCTGTCTGTCTGTCTGTCTGTCTGTCTGTCTGTCTGTCTGTCTGTCTGTCTGTCTGTCTGTCTGTCTGTCTGTCTGTCTCTCTCTCTCTCACTCCTCTTTCATCGCTGCTTCCTCTCACGTATGCTGCTAAAATAGGAGTATCCATAATGTACGGCATTTACCCTTTGTTGCATTTGTTGTTTTGACAGATATTTAACGTGTGCACTGTACTGTCTGCGCACACCCCTTCTGAGGTCTAAGAAAATATCCCAATAGAAAGGCTTAATTGAAAAAAATTGAAATGTCACACGATAAAGTCTAACGATAGACTTTACGATAAACCCATGCATTATAATAATGCATGGGTTTGACAATCGTGCTCTGGGACACAATACAACAGATTAATTTTCGTGAGCATGAGCACGAAATCGCGGGATACCTGGTTGTATATAGTACTAACCCCTATGACTTATAAAGGAATAATCTGCTTTGTTATCTGTGTATCTGATTTGGCATATGAAATAACAAAAAACGAGAACAATAAAGTTTAAATAAATCTAATTAGTCTTTCGGGTCAACATCAATGTAAAATCCTACAATAATACACTTGACACCTTTTATTTTGAACCGTACCTCAAGTCTTATGCCACAGGTGTTGAAAGACATAGTGGTCCCCGTTGACAATCAAGTGCCACCCCAAATATAAGCCTGGCCCGAGCTGGCCACACAGTGATAATGCCCTGGCTACGCCCCTGCACCCATGGAGTCTTTCTCAAGGGAAACAGTCGTCTGTGTTGGAGAGCGTTTCACTACAGGTTCACCTGCATGAGCACAATTCAAGCACTCTGCCATTGAATGCAAGGGGATAGGACATTCCAGAACTTAATATTTAGCTGCACCCATCACTAGGGTTTCAAGCTTATGAAAGTATTCTGCATACCTTCAGAGGCAGATGATCTGGTAACCATTACAATAACACACCTCATTTCTGATTGGCTAAAGGATGAGAAACAAATACACAGTTTAGGTTCCAGCATCAACATAACTGACTGGATAAACAACATTCTCAATGTTAGCGTTGGCTCAAGAAACATGATATGATACAATGATGGACATATAAGGAAACTAAAGCATTGAATTGGAGACAAATAACTATTCATTTGTATTTCCTGGAAAGATACGAAAGACAATGAATTTACCTTTATGTAAAAAGCCTACGCATTAACGAGCGTCGCCGTGGGATGCTGTCGGCAGCAGGTACTGAGGAACCATGTGACCACCAATATAGATTATTGATAGCTCTCGGGTCATTTCTGACCAATCTGGGAATCTCTTCCAGAATGCATTGTGCTTGCCAATCACAGCGGCGTGAAATGCCACGCCTCTCTTCTGATCTCTCTCTTTTCTGCTCTCTACACCTCTCCAGCACCTTTAAGGGATATGGTCATGCAAGTTTCTTTTTAAATACACAGAGCAAGATAAATCAAAAACATTGGGTAATGTTTGATGTATAAGCGTCTTACTCTGTAGTGTAAATTGTAGATATATTTGGCTGAAAGGGGTTGAGTGGATACCAGAGTGAATGTTGAACGCTTTTGTTTCAGAGGAGGGTCCATCGTCATAAGTCAGATTAACATCTCTTGTGGGGTGGTCATCAAGCACCAGCTCAAACACATGGAGCCCAACATCTAATAGGCCTGTAGCTTTATTGAGCAGTCATTCTAGTGAGATGAAGAATCAAATTAAGCCAATCAATATCATTAACTTATCGCAAAGAGCAGGGGTTCCCCCGGTGTCCTGGCCCAACCAGGCTCATTCAATCTGGCCCCCTAATCATCCTCCTCTATAATTGGCTGCCTCATTAATTCCCTCACTCTCCACCTCAAGCTGGTGTGTGGTGAGCGTTCTGGCGCAGATTGGCTGCCGTGCATCACCCAAGTGGGTGCTACACACTGGTGGTGGTTAGTGAGGTCCCCCCTTCCTGTAAGCGTCTCTGAGTGTCTAGAAAAGCGCTGTATAAAAAATTCAATCCATTAAAGACCATTCATTCCAACCCTAAAGCGATATTGTTTCATAAGTGTACCTATTTCTTTTTTTTTTGGATTATCTTATCATGGTGTTCCGAAGGGTAGTTTATGATGATTTTTCGAGGAATTATCTCATTGTAAGAAAGGTCATTGCAGGAGGAATTGCAGCTTCGATCCAATTAACTTGTAATTGAGTTGTTTGCTTCTTCTATACATCGTATGCTATACATCAGAAGCCATTCATTGTGGTGAATCAACATATGGGTGAAGGTCATTGAGATTCAGAATCTCTTTTACAAGGGAGTCCTGGCCAAGGTGGCAGCTATAGTTCCAGATAAAATATACATTAAAAAAAGACAACATAAAACAGAAAAAGATAATTGGCAATTTAACGTCATCTCAACATGATCACCAGCGATGTTCAATATTTGCACATGTGCATATACTCAAATAGTCCATTATCCTAGTTTTAAAGTGGCCTAAGGTCCAATCCCATTTCTACCCCTTACCCCTTCCCCTTACCCCTTCAAAACAAGGGGGGGGGGGTAAGGGAAAAGGGTAAGGGGTAGAAATTGGATTGGGCCATAGTTTGCATGCTTGCAGTGTCTTTAGAAAGGTTTGGCAAGTGCTGGGGCAGCACACACGTCCCAATGCTTTGTGGGCATATGTCACAGGAAGGAGTAAGCATGATTATGAATTGTGACAGGATGTCGTAACATGGGCCGTATGGGTGGTGGGCCATTCAAGATGTCAGATGCACTCTAATTCCCATTTCACAAGTGATTGTTGAAACAAATAATCTTTCGTTTTAAGAAAGTGAGCATGCTACACAGAACGAAATGTAAACCAATGCATTTTGAATTGGAGCGTTTCTCAGAGTTACCCCTTTTTCATGCCACACAAAACTACATTCACACACATTTTGAATGGGATGTTCTCTGACTTTTTCGTGCTCCACAGAATGAAATGTAAACCCATGCCTTTCAATCGGGGGATTTTTGACTTCAGAAGCACCTACTATTGCACCTAGTAGGTGCACTAGTGTTGCAAGCTTACGGAAGTATTCTGAAAAAAAAAACCATTAAATTAAATCAAATACACAGTTTCGGTGCCAGTATTTGCATACCTGATGCCAGTGCCAGTATTTGCATAACTGGATAAACATCATCCTCAATGTTAGCGTGGACAGGCTCAAAAAACGTGATATAAAATGTATAACCACGTACCTTTCATATGTCTCAGCAGTGAAGCAAACTGGTACAAGCCGGAAGAGGTCATTAAGAGCTGGTGTCAGTTCAGAATGACTCACGCATTCCCTAAAGTTCCACTCGTCATCAAGACACAATTGTGACCAGGTACACTCAAGATTCTATCTATATATAAAAATCTGAATGCACTCATTAACCACAATGAGTTCCTAAAATGCATCTATAATAACCGTGGAAACATGAATAGCTTGTCAAACTGTTGGTCTGGGCCCTTTCCTCTGTGTTGTCCTTGCATATAGACCAAGAAATATGTGAGGTTATCATATTCAAACATTACATTTGCATTTTTTCACTAAAAAGACCATAACATTGGGAAGCTTAAATATTTGGTTTATTAAAAATAAGGACAGGAAAAGGTTAAATAAATCCACGGAATTGAGACTCCCTGGAGTATATAATCTAAGGTCTGATTTGTGAGACTACACAGAGAGCAACAGCCCCATGTAGTATCAAGCCTGTTATTCATTGAAATCCAACTTACTAAATAATGTATCTGGATGGCTAGAAGTACTACAAATAAAACATGATCTTTGAGATTAGTGTGGTTCCAAGACTATAAAGGTGCTATTACACCATCCTGAATGGCCAATGCCCTGTGGCCTGGTTAGAACGACGTTTCTTTGGTACAAAACAAAAGGGGTTGACAGCGCAGGTTGTAAGGCCTTATTCAGCAAATGGATCAATATGGCTGTATACCAATGCGCATAGAGGAACATCCCTTCTGGGGTTGCTCTGATAAACCGTAATGCCGTTTTTAGTGGTTTACTTTCAATAATTTTGTAAAGAACCAAGCTGCCAAGAGCAGCGCTGCTTGTATTCAAGCTGAGAATCCCCTTAAATATATCCCAGCTCCAACGTTTGTCCGAAGGTCTACGGAATTCACTGATGGCAAGAACAGAGAAAAATAATTCACTTTTGATAAAAATGAAAAATAGATTTTTAGAAGAAGAAAATGTATTCCTGGGTTCATTGAGGGGGGGTGGGTGTATTCATTTCAATCAAGGAGGACCGTAGTGTGGGTTTAAGTTTGGATATTTGACAAACAAAAGTACATATGATCTGGTTCTAGGACTTATGTTCTGATGTCCTCCATTCATTAGCAACCCCCTCACCTTCTCTGATAAGCTTCAGGGGTCCTGTGGTGATGGCTGTCTGTCTCTTTAGAAAGGGCCCTCTTGTATATGTTGGTAAGATTGGATACACAGCCCTGGGCACAACTTGTCGTAGGATTCCCAGTCTCACACAGGACACCTGGGGCTGTTCCTTGTTCCACAAGTTGAACAATGCAAGGAACCCCTGCAGCACCAAAGAGGACCCAAGGTAAGACTCTTGGATTGCATGGATGCAAACGTTTGATTGACAAACAAGATATAATTGATGGGCTTGCAAAACATGCATTCAACATGCATGCAAGGTGTTATACAAGAGTGGTGAGTAACTTGTATTTGAAAAGTAATTAGAAACCGATACAGGCATGTAGGTTCTTCACCTGCTGATATGTTTATTTATGTTGTAAAACTATATCTGAAGCATCTAGCCAGGATCTTAGCTAGACCACATTTTTCCAACTTGAACAAAGTCACAAATATGCAATTGATGCACCATGAATGGCTAATATTTGCCGCAAAATATACAGGTATATGATCCAATCTGAAGCACACTACATATTCATGTATTAAAATAAATGTGAATACCGGTATCACCATCCATAGAGTAATATTGCCAATGCAGAATAACTGATTTGCTTCTTTTGTTGCCCATGTTTTGCTTATGTTCTACTGTTTACTCAAAAAAACTCTCCTAATCAACTCTATTGCAATCAAAAATATGTTTCCTAATTATTTTTTTCTCTTTCCACTTTTTAAAACAACAATGAATGACACACTCTTCTAAACTTAATACCAGTTATTTTAATATTCAAGCAAGATTTGTACTTAATTATTTCATAGTGTAATTGTGAATACATTTTTGTGACACTGTGAGGAAAAATATTGCCTCTACGATGTAATTGTCCAGCCCAAATGGCAGGATGTCGTAATATGGGCCGTATGGCCGTATGTCAAGATGTCAACATAACACATAAGATGCACTCTAATTCCCATTTCACAAGTGATTGTTGAAACAAATGATTTCTCTTTTTAAGAAAGTAGGCATGATTACTGCCATTATACATGTAGAAATGTGCTTTGTGTGTGGCTATAGTACAGCAATTGTAGATATGTCTAGTTTTTCTGGACTTCCATGTAACTGGGTATCCTCAGCCCTCACACTCAGTGATCAGAGTTTGTCTGTCCACAGTTTTTGACTTCTTTACATAGACGGCGATGAAACCAGCCAACACCAGCACTGCTATAGTGAATAAGCTGCCAAGAACGGCACTGCTTGTATTCGAGCCGAGCAGCGCCTTCAATTTCCCAGCTCCAACGGTTACCCGAAGGTCTCTGGAATTCACTGAAAGTCAAGAACAGAGAAAAAGATGCACTTCTGATAATAATGACCAATGGATTTTTAGAAGGAGAGAACTAATTCCTGGGTTGATTGAGGGGTGGATGGTGCATCAATTTCAATTAGGGAGGACCGTAGTGTGGGGGTTAGTTTGGATATGTGACATATCAAAGTAGAACATAAGGTCTGGTACTAGGCTTTATGTTCTGATGTCCTCCATTCAGTAGCAACCCCCCTTACCGTCTCTGATCAGCTTCAGGGGACCTGTGGAGATGGAGTGGATGGCTGTCTCTTTATGAATGGCTCTCTTGAATATTTTGGGAGGATTGGTAACACAGCCCTGGGCACATCTTGACGTGGGATTCCCAGTCTCACACAGGATCACAGAGCAGCTAATATACACCTGAAGTAGGCAGAGGTCAGCTTCAAGTCTATGGTTGATTGGTAGCACTATGTGGCTCAGAATATTATAGATTTTTAATAGATTTAATAGAGACTTAATAGATGGAAAAAAAATACTTTTTTACCTGATCAAAGTCTCCAACAAATTTGAAGGACTGGAGCTCAAAGTTAAAGGAAGTTGGATCTGAGGTATGGGCTTCAAATGTCTCATCCATCACACACCTTAATTCAAAATCAAATACAAGGGCTTAAAATAAACAATAGGCCTTTGCTTGAGGAAATTTGATCGGTTTTACCAAAACACGGTGGTTTACCCATTTTTGATTATGTTATAGAACATGCTGTTCTCAGGGTTGTCATCAGGAGTGGCTTTGCAGGACTCTACAAAAAGTGTGATGTTTGGTAGATCAGACATAGCCCGGATTCCCATAAAAACCGGATCCAGCAGCTTCACCTCTATTGGGTAGGCATCTGCTGCTACGCTGTGTGCAAAGCTTGAGTCTTTAAAGATCCCAAAAGTGTACCCAAAGCTGCCAAAACTGGACTCAGTAAAAATATAGTCTGAATTGTGGAGCTGGTAACTGCCGGAGATGCTGATGGTCTTTGGAAACTGGCAAGAGAAGCCAATCTTTATTTGCCTTCTGCGGGTAATGACAGTGTCCGGCAGATCAAAGGAGTTGATTTCATTCTTGAAAATTAGGAAGTTACCATTGTCCTAAGTAAAACACACATTTGGAAGAAAATGTAAGTAGGTTTGTGTATGTGTTTTTCCAAGCAATACCTATAGTACAAGTATTCCTTGGACAAAGCTAGGTAGTATAGATAGTAGTATACAGTATAGGGGTAAAAACTATATAGCAACCCGGTATCATGCAATTTCATGCTCATGCTTATGATAATGTGTCTATTGAATCGTGTCCCAGAGCCTGATTTTCAGACTTTTTTTGTGCTACACAGAACGAAATAAACACGAAATCGCGTGATATCGGGTTGCATAATGTATACTACCCCTAAACAATGACTTAAAATAGTGATTATCTACTTTGCTATCTTTGTATCTGATTTGGCAAATATGATAGCAAAAATCTAGAATAATAAAGTTTAAATAAATAAAATTAGTAATATGTATCTGGTGTCAACATTGATGTAAAATCCTACGGTGATACAATGTTCACCTTTTATGTTGAAATCTACCTCAAGTTTTGTTCCACAGGTGTTGAATGACATGGTGGCCATGATGTGTGTGTCATTAGAACTCATAGAACATGAGGGGTCATTCATATTCAGCCAGTTCTTGTCGATGCCATCCATGGATTTTTTTTCCAGGGAAACAGTCATCTGTGTTGCTGAGCATTTCACTACAGCTTTACCTGCAGGAGCACAATTCAAGCACACTACCTTTCAACCACAACAAGCCTTAAACAAAACAAATCATTAGTCTTTTGCATTTATTATGGCCATGGCTACTTCTGCAGCCTTGAATTATTTGATTAATCTTTGTTTCAATTTAATGGGGGAGAGGGATAGAACATTCCGGAACTGTAAGCTGCTAGAATCACTAGTGTTACAAGCATACGGAAGTATTACCAATACCTTCAGAGGTGGATGATCTGGTAACCATTACAATAACACACCTCATTTCTGATTGGCTAAAGGATGAGAAAAAAACAAATATAACTGACTGGATAAACAACATTCTCAATGTTGGCATTGACAGGCTCAAGAAACATGATACATTGATGGACATATAAGGAAACAAAAGCATTGAATTGGAGGCAAATAACTATTCATTTGTATTTCCTGTACAATAGAGACACACATTCATACCTTTCATATGTCTCAGCAGTGAAGCAAACTGGTACAAGCCGGTAGAGGTCATTGAGAGCTGGTGTCCAGCTCAGAATGACTGATGCATTCCCTAAAGCACCAGTGGTCATCTCTTTGGCCATGTTCTGAGGGCCACTGATCTGAAAGTCAATAATCCTTCAAAAAATATGAAAAGATAAGCAAGACAATGAATTGACACATATATAAAAATCCTATGCATCACATTTTTTTTACCTCTGTGTATACAAAGTAAACAATCAAGACACAATCGTGACCAGGTACACTGAAGATTCTACTTTATTCTTATTGTTGATTAATGTAATGGCTAAGTACTTGATCTCGCTGGCCTGGGCGTGGATATGAAGCTGGAATCTTTCCCCAACAGAAACCTGGCGAACGTCGCCGTGGGATGCTGTTGGCAGCAGGTACTGGGGAACCACGTGACCGGCTATGCAGTTGTGTGCTGGATATAGGACTGAAACCAAGATATGGTGGGTTATAAGTATTTTACAATTAATTAATATCGTCATAACATTCTCTGTAATCAAGATACTGTAGGTAAGATTTAAGAGCTATTATTTTAGGGTAATTTGTTACAAATGTCATCCATCATTAGTGAAATGCACTGTGAGAATAACTGTTTCCATTTCCTGCAGCTGCCTGTTTTTGCCAATATAGATTATTGAAAGCTCCTGGGTCTGTTCTGACCAATCAAAGAATCTCTTCCAAAATGCATCGTTCTTGCCAATCACAGCTGCCTGAAATGCCACACCTCTCTTCCGATCTCTCTTTTCTGCTCTCTACACCTCTCCAATCTTACCTACAACACCTTTAAGGGATGTGGTCATGCAAGTTGCTTTTTAAATACACAGAGCAAGATAAATCATGAACGTAAAACTGGTTAATGTTTGATGTATAAGCGTCTTACTCTGTAGTGTAAATTGTAGATATATTTGGCTGAAAGGGGTTGAGTGGATAGCAGAGTGAATGTTGAACGCTTTTTTTTCAGAGGAGGATCCATCGTCATAAGTCAGATTGACATCTCTTTTGGGGTGGTCCTCAAGCAACAGCTCAAACACATGGAGCCCAACATCTAGTAGGCCTGTAGCTTTGATTGTGCACTCATTCTAGTGAGATAAGTAACAAATGAAGCCAATCGATATCATTAAAGACCATTCATTCCAACCCTAAAGCGATCTTGTTTTATAATTGTACCAATTTGTTTTTTAATCATACTACCTCATCCAGAGTAACCTTTGAATTGACACTTGTTGATGCAAAAAGGCATCGCACATGGTCTCCATCCGGATCATAGGCCAAAAGTGGAAGCTTTGTGAAACAGTTCTGAGGAACCCTATACAGTACATACATAAAAACACAAAATACCAAGATACATTTTAGGGCTGGTGTTCAGAAGCATCGTTTCTGATGATTGATACATTTTTATAGTATAATTAAAGTATAATTTTTCTGATTTATTTTAGGAATCATTGTAAGACTTGTCATTGCAAGAGGAAGTGCCGCTGAAATCTAACTAACTTTCACATATTTTGCATCTTTTATACATCATATGCTATACATCAGAATAGCATATGATGTACAATAGGTAAGATATTGATATGAGAACTAACAACATACACCGTAACACACCGTAAATATGCCACTGTTGCAGTGACAGGAATTTTGTTGTAGGTGTGTGTGTCTGATCGATATCCCAGGTCCAACTTTCCCCCAGCCATCCATTTTGTTTTACCATGAACATTAGGGGGCCAGCAGCAACCTGCGTCTCTAAAACAATGAAGGACAGTGAAGACATATAATTATAATCTACGCTGGGTAATTAGTGAACCTCAAATTCCAATTGCCGATTTGAGACAAATTAAAAAAATACTGCAATATAGTTTGCTGAATAAATGAAATGAAATAGATAGGATCATGTAAAATAAGAATAATCTTGATCATAATCATGATCATCCTCATAAATCACAAAAATCAATCAATTATCTTGGCTATTTATTTAGCTATTATTAGTTATTACATTAGCAAAACCACCTACTGTATATATGTATTATTACTACCTTGCTAATGTGCTTTATGAGTTTCCTCGATTCCTAGATGCACAAATCCAAACAAAGTGAAACGCTGAAGACATTGACATTTTGACATACTTTAAGACAAGGGAATGGTTGTTGAGGGTGGCTACTCTGGCCTGTCCCTCTGACTGGCACCACTTTTCATGACCAGAGCTGCTGCTGTCTGTAAGTACAGGCTTGGAGTCCTCTACGTTATTACAATACCCAATCTCACAACGATAGGAGAGTTGGTCTTTGCAGCTACCTCTGCCATTCTCTCGATAGTAGAAACCCACCTGCAAAGGCACAGTAGGATATATATACGATACGTTTATTTCAGTTCTTAATATAGATTTCCTGTTATACATATATAGTTATTCTGTAGTTTGGTCATTTGTCTATTTATCCGAATATAAAGTCATCAGCCTTCTTTCTGTTTTGCTTTGACGTTACAGAAAAAAATATGCCAAATCATACCTGAACAGTTCCATCCTTCATCTTTTGCAAAGACCTAAAACTTAAACTTTCTCCATAGAAGTTCTCCTGAGTTAAAGCAATACCTAATAATGTAGGCAAAAGCATTAAAATAGCCCTTGTTGCCATTGTGCTCTCACGACTACACATTGAAGTCTGTTTAATTCATGTGATTGAGAGGCGGGCCTTTCATAACCACTGAACAGGAAAAACCAGATTGCAGAGAACTTGAAGTCCACTGTACCAAAACAATTTCCAAACATGTTTACATGTCATGGCAAATAAAGTCTTCTGAATCTGAATCTGTACCTCAAATTTGCTGAACATTGTGTTTTCTTTCATTCATTCTGTATACCCTGCCTATTTTCACATATATATATTTAAACACACACCCACGCACATTTACAGTTACACTGATAACTTTAATACTACTACTACTATAAAAGGCTGGATTGTTATTTTATTTGTTTGTATCAGTGGTTTTGAAAAAAGTTACAAAATATATCAGATATCAGATGCTTTCTTATTCCAATATTATTTTTTCTAGAGTTAGTTCACAATGGTACAGCCGATAAAGTTGGTTGACTTATCCGAACAATTGCATACGTCAGCTTGTGAAATGTTCCTTGAAGTGCTGGGTCTTTAGATGTTCACAAAGATGGGGAGGCATTCAATCTTATATGGAATAAATATGTGTGAGTGCTTTTGTGTGTGCAAGCGTGTGCAAGTGTGTGTGTGAGAAGGGCAGAGCAGGTTGTTCCATTAGTCTGAGTGTTCTCTTCTAAGCTGTGGTACGCTTGGACAACAATGGGAGCAACAGACGGGAGATCCTAGACCCCTGAGCTGCTGTCGCAGAAAGGAGGATACTGTCTTCTGCTCTTAAAATGTTTACTTTTCCCACAATTTAATATAAAAGCCAAACGTCCAAAGTCTCAACCCATTTTGCCTTAATGACCATTTTGTTATTGTATAATTACCATATGGCTATCATTAGGTGGATACCATTAACTGTGCCAATTTTCAGAATCTGAACTCTTTTAAGAAAGCCCTTAATTCTCTTGTGAATTGTGTGCTTGGAGTTTTCTTGATGTTGTGTGCTTATCAATCTACATTTTCACAATGTGAATGAGGCTTCATGCAGTTCAGGAATGACAGTGGCCCAACAGGATAATGCTGTGTACTGGTGATCCCTAGGTTGAGAGTTTGAATCCTAATTAGAGCATTATGAACAAGCTGAACATGATATTCTGTCATTGCCACTCAATTAGGAAACACAACATTGAATAGCACCTGAAATTCATCAGGCAATAAACGTTCCGGCTCATTAGTTTCCAATAATCGGACTGCCAAAGACACAGTATGGCATTAAGGGGAACTTCATCATTTACCATTTTTTCTTCATAATTAACTTTGTCATATTTATATTTCTACCATTAGTGTTCTTGACTACAAATGTTTAATTTCCCCAGAATTTCAAAGATTTTTCAGGTATATGTTTTGAAGAAAGCCCTTAATTCACTTGAGAAATGTGTGCTTTGAGTTTTCTGGATGCTGTGTGCTCATAGACATTTTGACCATGTGAATGAGGCTGCAGTTCAGGTTTCAGGAACATCTTTCCTTAAATATGACAATTATATGTTATATTTATATATCTTCCATTAGTGTGTTCTTGACTTTTATTTTTTCTCGGACCCCGTTAATCACCGCTTGCGGTTATATTTATTATTATTATTATTATTATTATTATTATTATTATTATTATTATTATTATGTGTATATACACACATAATGATAATAGTAATAATAATTATCATTATAATGTATTTGCATAATATATATAACTAGCAAAAAAATATATACCAAAAAACACCCTTGCCACACAACAGGCCCTGGCTGCGCTGCTTCTGTACACTACTCAGGCACTTTAGCTTGGACTAGCTTGCACTTTTCGCCATTGATGATGATATACAAAGTTTTTATCGATACCTTTTCATTTTATTGTGCATTTCCCAGGAAAAGAGTAATTGAATTGTTGTGTAACATCTATTATTTGTATGTAGGGTATGTAGGCTACATTGTTTTGTTTATGCCCATTTATTCTCAGTCAGCACAGCGGTTATTTTGTTGCCTTGATGCGACCCGTAGTTACGTCAGAGAGTAGAACTTGTCTTTTTGGCAAGATGGCTACTGAACCAAATAAGACTGAAATCCTTACCATTTTTAAACGATTAAGATCTATTCCCACAAACAAGGTAATGCAAATCTATACCACTTGTTATTCGTACATCTGAATATTCCGATGTTTGTTAACCCTGGTTGTTTTCGTATTGACTGGCCATTAAATGCCCGTTTGAAGCTAGCTTTATTCTACTGGTTAGCTATATGACAGGCCCAGACTGACGTTTCTCTGCTGGCCTAATCTACCGGTGTAAATCAGTCACATATGAAGGTCACCTATACCGTCCTTAAGACAAGATTCAGAACTCAGGTAACGTTAGTAACTACTTTCCTGCGAAACGATCCAGGGGTTGGATTGTCCGTGTAGGACATTATGTAGGGAGCAAGCTAACGGTACCTGGCATTATCGAACAAGCCATAAGGTGAATTAATTCCTATCTGACATAATTTGGATCTTTTGCCAGATATATCCCAGAATATATGCCGCCTGTTTCCTCTCTTCACAGGCATGTTTTGACTGTGCAGCAAAAAACCCAAGTTGGGCCAGTATTCCATATGGAGTGTTCTTATGCATCGACTGCTCTGGGATCCACCGTTCCCTGGGAGTGCACCTCAGTTTCATCAGGTACCTTCCAATCAATTTAACCCAAGCTGTCTCCATACACACAAACATGATTTACAACATGTCGTTAATGGGTCACATAGCTAGTTTTACAGACTAATGCTGCTCTTTTTTTGAATACTAAAATGATACGACCTCGAGAATCATTAGAACTGCTTTCATTGACCAATGGGTTGCAGTAGAAAAATAATGATAAAATCGCAATCTAATTATTAACTATGACGTTGTGTGGTATACAAGGAACCCATCTTTCTCAAACTCACAAACCTCACAAGGTCTCTAAGGAACACAACACACTGACAGCAGCATGAAATGGGTCTTCAATGAGATTACATTAATACGCAACACACAAAATAGGCATGTAAAAGACCAATGGTTCAATTTCATTTGTGTAGCCCTTAGTCACCATTACAGTCTCAATGGGCTTAACAGGCCAAATATTTATGATGCGACCTTATTGATTTAATAACTTTCATGTTACACATACACAAACAAGTGTGCGCTAGGGATTCTGGCAAAAATACTATTCGATATTCGCTGAGAAATAATTGAATAATATTCGAAAATCGCTCAATCAAGAACCCTCACGCACGCACCTCGGATACACGCACGTACAATGACACAGGGAGAGCCTTTTATGACTTGTATGAAATGAATCTGTTTAGTTCAACAACTGCGCCAACATTCAACATCAAAATTATTTCAACGTGGGCTTAGGCAGATAGACCTACCATACATTTATTTATTTCACTGAACACAGGCTGCATGACGGTGAACTAGACACGTCAAAAATATGACTTCACACGGTGTCTTTTTACAATTGATTTTTTACTAGCATTCGTAGTGTTGCTCAGCAGAGAAATAGTCCCCCAAAGACGTTGACGTCGCTTAGCAACCGAGGACGCTATTCACCAACGGAAGTTGTGATGACCCATGCAAGTCAACGGAGCGTTCAAGAGCATTGAGAAGAGCCGTGTAATAAATAACGATAGTCACATTTATTATTCGATATTCTACGTGACTCCGACTATTCGACGACCGTTGCCCATCCCTAGTTTTTGTACATGAGCTAAAAAAAAATAAAATGATGCATAAAATGATCTTACATTCATGTAGATCTTCAACTTGAAATAATCGTACAAGAACTTTAAAGGACCTAAACCGGAGAACTATGTACAGTTAACGCCAGCTCAACAAATACATCATGAATCAAATCTCCTTACAACTGGCACGAGGTTTGAGTAAGGGGTCTGTTGGCCCTCCCTCACCACTTAATATTGGACATCTGCCAATCTCCGACCCCTCAATACTTAAATTGGATCAAATCTAAATGTCAATATTGGTATTTGGGGGTGTAACGATACACGTATTTGTACTGAACCGTCATGGTACAGGCACTTTGATGTGGTTACAGAGGTGGACCGCGGTGCGTATATGTGGCGTACATAGCGTTAATATGGCAAATGTAAAGGCTTGTTTTGTGATGCAGAATTTAAAACTTGAAGGTTCCAACACCTTGACTAAGACATTTTCTGGGGGAAACACTGTACACCCCTAATAACAATCATATTTCCAATCGATTAATCATTTTAGCGCCAGTGTAACGAGAAATAGCGTAACCTTTTAAGCTTGATATTGTGTTTTTTAGGTAAAATTTTTAAGTTGTTTAGGCTCCGTGACGTCCGCAATGGTTAGCTTTTGTGAAAGCCACCTTGGGCTAGATAGTAATTTAGAACGTCGTCATGCTCTAGCCTCAATGAAAGTCAATGAGACCAACTGGAAATACAGTCAGGTCAATAAATATTAGGACATTGACCCAATTATAAACTTTTTGGCTCTATACACCACACAATGGATTTGAAATGAAACAAACAAGATGTGCTTTAACTGCAGACTTTCAGCTTTAATTTGAGGGTATTTACATTCAAATCAGGTGAACGTGTAGGAATTACATTGTATATGTGCCTCCAACTTTTTATGGGACTGAAAGTAATGGGACAATTGGCTGCTCAGCTGTTCCATGGCTTGGTGTGTGTTATTCCCTCATTATCCCATTTACAAGGAGCAGATAAAAGGTCTAGAGTTCATTTCAAGTGTGCTCTTTGCATTAGGAATCTGTTGCTGTCAACTCTCAATATGAGATCCGAAGAGCTGTCACTATCAGTGAAGCAAGCCATCATTAGACTGAAAAATCAAAACAAACCCATCAGAGAGATAGCAAAAACATTAGGTGTGGCCAAATCAACTGTTTGGAACATTCTTATAAAGAGAACGCACCGGTGAGCTCAGCGATACCAAAAGACCCGGAAGACCACGGAAAACAACTGTGGTGGAAGAAGAATTCTTTCCCTGGTGAAGAAAACACCCTTCACAACAGTTGGCTAGATCAAGAACACTCTCCAGGAGGTGGCTGTATGTGTGTCAAAGTCAACAATCAAGAGAGGACTTCACCAGAGAGAATACAGAGGGTTCACCACAAAAACAGGAAGGCCAGATTAGAGTTTGCCAAACAACATCTAAAAAAGCCTTCACAGTCCTGAAACAACATCCCATGGACAGATGCGACAAAGATCAACTTGTACCAGAGCGATGGAAAGAAGAGTATGGAGAAGGAAAGGAACTGCTCATGATCCAAAGTATACCACCTCATCAGTGAAGCCTGGTGGTGGTAGTGTCATGGCGTGGGCGTGTATGGCTGCCAATGGAACTGGTTTCCATGTATTTATTGATGATGTGACTGCTGACAAAAGCAGCAGGATGAATTCTGAAGTGTTTCGGGCAATATTATCTGCTCATATCCAGCCAAATGTTTCAGAACTCATTGGACGGCACTTTACAGTGCACATGGACAATGACCCGAAGCATACTGCGAAAGCAACCAAAGAAGTGGAATGAAATGCAATGGCCAAGTCAATCACCAGACCTGAATCCGATTGAGCATGCATTTCACTTGCTGAAAACAAAACTGAAGGGAAAATGCCCCAAGAACCAACAGGAACTGAAGACAGTTGCAGTAGTAGGCCTGACAGAGCATCACCAGGGATGAAACCCAGCATCTGTGATGTCTATGCGTTCCAGACTTCAGGCTGTAATTGACTGCAAAGGATTTGCAACCAAGTATTAAAAAGTGAAAGTTTGATTTATGATTGTTAATTTGTCCCATTACTTCTGGTCCCTTTAAAAAGAGGGAGGCACATATACAAACTGTTGTAATTCCTACACCGTTCACCTGATTTGGATGTTAATACCCTCAAATTAAAGCTGAAAGTCTGCAGTTAAAGCACATCTTGTTTGTTTTATTTAAAATCCATTGTGGTGGTGTATAGAGCAAAAAAGATGTCCCAATATTTATGGCCTGACTGTATACGAAACGGGTATGAAATTAAACTTAAACTGATTCTGAAGATAAAGTATAAATGATATTGAAAATCTATTTTGGTACAGTTGAAAATCCAAGTGTGTTGATTTGTTACAATTTTAGAGAAAATAAACAGAACGGTTAAAAATTGACGAACGCACGAAGTCTGAAGTAGTTGAAGTGTCAGAGAACAGGCGGACTTCTCCAATTGACTTCCATTGCAAAAAATAAATAAATATGTATTTTAAAAGTAGTGTTCAGTTTGATCGCATAAAACCATTATAAACATGGTGTTTACAACAAATGACCTAGAGAAGGTTTCTGAGGAAATAGGTGAATTGCCTTCAATCAGAACAAATGTTCTTCAGCTTATGCGGTGTTCTAGCTTTATCCACTCTGACCAAGTAGTTTCCACATTGAATATTTCACTTGCACAACAATCTTTCTTTTGGCAACAAGATGACATGTTATAGCCCTTGCAGTTGTGGAGATACACTCTATTTACTGGGTACGTTATTTTCTGAAAAGTAACATGGAACTAAATTAGAAAATCCCCTATAGTGACAACAACACTACTCTGTACTCTGTAGATGTGTGGTCACTGAAGGGTCCTTATGTGATACCAGACTCTAAATTGTGTGATTTATAGACATTTTGAATGTAATCGCCTCAACCATTTAATTGACATAGGAAATATGAGACTGGTTGTCATTGTTTGCTATGATTTAGTAGGATCAAACAACTTGTAATACTTTTGTTCTAATTGCATGTACTAGTCAGTAAGAAAGATGTTTCTGTCAAATAATTTGGATGGCTAGTTTTGTCAGACCAGTAGTTTGTTAAAGCTAGGGTAGGCGATTTTGGAGAAAACAGCCGTTGAGATTCCGTTGCGTGCTCTCTGGTCTCCCCCTGCCACGCTACCTGCTGTAGCTCCTCCCTCAGAACGTCAGTAATGCTCGTTCATGTGAATTCAGTTACATTGATAGGAAGACGAAACGCCATGTCCGATTCCTAAGTAATTAAACATTAGTGCTGATAACTGCATAAGTACATATATAGTTGACGGTATCCGGGGAATGGGGAATTTATGGGCCGTTGATGAAGACATTGCTACTCAGTTGTTGTCCGCCGTAGTAGTGCAAAACTGTCAGACTGCTAGGCTCGTGAACGCTCACGCAGGGACGCACGAACGTCGGTGCCAAGGTGACAGACAGTCCCACAGCCAATAAGAACGGAGAATCGGAGCCTCGCTCTGATTGGTCAAAGTGTACATGAGCGGTGGCAATTTTTTGGGGGGGCACACAGAGGCAGGGGAGAGCAAAGTGATGAGCAGATATTCTCAGAGCACTTCGCCTACATAAAGCTGACTGGCTATTATGACATTTTTGCCAAATATTTCAGTAACAAAAAA
>OOFH01111732.1:0-10461 GCA_900323355.1 Merlangius merlangus
ATTCACTTCAGTAGGCTCCACATTTGCTTTTATTGACTGAAAGAATGTGATATGTCTGCCATCTGTGTGCCTTTTTTATTTGTTGGGTCTGTTTCATCTCCTTTAGGGATAGTGTGTGATCCCAATTAGTTTAAGAAGGCCAGTTTCAATGTTGACAATATGGAGACATATTCAAGCTATTCAAGTTATCAAAGAATGGCTTTGACCAGCATCCATAATCGTTTTTGTGTGTGTTTGTGTCGGTGTGTGTGTGTTTGTGTTTGGGAGAGGTATAAGGTCAGAACCATTATTCATATTTTAACGACTCAACACCAAAGAAACAAGAAATATGCAGAAATGCCAGTGTCCATCAATAACAATGCAGCTTTATTACATTATTTGCACAGAACTCCTGCTGGCATCATCTCGCATGCATTCATCTCACGATCAGAAAAGGGAATGCAGAGATGCAGAACACAGACAGAGGCTTAGGAAAGTATTCAGAAATAAATCGACACACCGATAAGCAGTACCCACTATATATATATACTGTATATATTTTAATTACCTTTGGTTTTCAGACCAAATGTGCCCCCTGTTTTATATAAACGGTTGTTTGTAGATGAGGTCTCACCAGTGGAGCGCTACTGACATTGAGAGCAGGAAGTGCATAAATGTTAAACGTTAAGATGATTTCTTGGAGGTTGATGGTGTGTTCAAGCCTAATTGTTAAATGATATGATGCTGTCGAGAAAAGTTAATAAGGATGTTTTTCTGGTTGATGCAACACATCCTAAGCATTGTGATTTGGGAGCTTTTTCACTGAAAACTTAAAGCATCACCATTTCAAAGACTAGACGAGAGTTGTCCTTTTAGTTTTTTGATCCCAAACGTTAACCTAGCTGAACAGGAAAAGTGATATGACTCCAGGCTTTTGAAGGCTTTCATCTTTCTTGTAATACGAGGTCTGAAGTACAAGGTAATTTACTGTCTCTACTGATGATGGCGAGTAATTTGTGTGATATTGTGTGATAAATCATATTGGTTTTAACTAGGGGTGGGAAAAATAATAGATCCTTCGATGCGTCGCGTTCACTCTAGAACGATTCCGTCTCAATGCAGATAAATTAATAATCGGAATTTAAAAAGATATATATATACAGTATATACAATATATACAGTATACATGTATATATATTCGTTCGCCTGCTGCAACAGTCTTGACACGATTGCGATTCAGCCTACGCATAGCATGCACGCAAACTCACAGCCAGACACAAGAGCTCCTTCTAATTCAAGAGCAGCATTTTTTTTAATGACATAGGAAACTCTGAGTAGCAAACTCAGATCTAAACACATATTTTTGAAAATCACACATGGAAATGTGCATAAAATTGTTGCATCTAGATGCATCGATAAACGCTTTAGAATCGAATCATTGACCTCATAATCAGAATTGAATCGAATCGTGAGGTGCCAAGAGATTCCCACCCCTAGTTTTAACTAAATGGATAGATTTCGACTATTTGGGCCCACACCGTTTACAGAGTACTACTGCTTGGCGTTCTCCATTTCACTTCCTGCCCTCCATCTGAAGAGTCCACTGATGGATAAATGCTCCCTCATTTCTGTGAATATCAGACCAACTGTGAAGCTATGAAATCCGATGCTCTCTGCAGACCCCTGTGATCAAATACACCCGTTACACAAGTGTCATCGCTCGTAAGGTGTTGTTCATAACACTGATTATGGCTCTGCTGGGAGTGAATAGGGGAAGGCCTACAACCTTGCCTTTGTAATTCACCCTGTTCCTTTTTGATACTTCAAAAAGCCTTCCAAACCACTTGCAGGCCCTGCTGGAAACCCTAAACATGCCCTCTAATAGAGAAAATACCAGATTTATTTACCTTTGTGACTTTGGCGTCTGAATTACGGGTAGCAGACTAAACTACTGAAGATAACAGACCAGTGCTGGTGCTTTGGCACACATGAGTGAAACACCTGCCTACCTACTCAATGCTAAGGTTGGGGGGCTACATCTGTGTTTACCCTGCCATGACAGCTCTGTGAGAAGGCTTGAATGTGTGTTATCTTCACCCGAACTCTAGGCCTCATCCATTGTTTAAATATGTGTACCATGTGTGTACCGTAAAGGCTTCCTGGATCCCTTCCTCGAGGCCTGCAGCTGTGCTGACTTCTTCTCCACCATCTCCATGCTCCTTCAGCAGCCTCCTCTTGATCTACGTCTGCTGGAGAAGCTGTCCATCCTGCTTCAGAAGCTGTCAAACATCAGGTGAGTTGTAGAGCTCTTGGTCGGTGTAATGTACTCCTAGCATGCCTGGTTCCTGCCCATGAATCCCACACCGTTTTTTATTTGGTTCTTGGATTCAGGGTCTGGTGTCGCTTGTTGCTTGAGTGGTACTTCGGCTTGGAGTGAGATTACACTAAGACAATCAGCGTCTTGTAAGCGGAGCTTAAAAAATATATGCTGCTAGCATCCATGGAAGTTCGCCTTTAAAGGCCCACTATGCAACAATTTTAGCCAAAATAACCTTAATTATGCAGGTTGAGAGTCGTTCTGATCGTTCTACAACCATTTCTGGGTCGTTTGGCGGGTGTTTCATTGCCCCCTGTCGCTTCTCCAAGGAAAAAGCGAATATGCAACTTGCTCTGTTCGGACCGGCACACTATCGCGGCTCGAAAATGTAGTCAGATTGTAGTTTCGAAAATGCTTTACGGCACAGACACACCCCCAAACATGGCACCGGCTAGATATAAACAGCCAGTTGCAAGGCAATTGTTGCATTCATCATGGATCAATCGACTGATAAGGGACCCAAGAGGCGACTGTCGGTGCTATCGTTATGTATTATTTTGGCCAACACTCTTACAATGATTGTTCTGTTCAACCAAAGATAAAACAATTATAATCTAGGATATAAATTCTCCCCGTCAACTATAAAAAATGATGGATTTATGTTTATTGCAATACAAATACACCATTTTAAAAATGTATAACCTTGTCTACACTTTATGAACATCTACTTCGGACATGGCTCCACGCAGTCGCCGGCTTCTTTGAAAACAAATGCACATGGCTAGCGTAGGAGTGCATGGGGAAGGGTCGTCAACGAGTTGTTATGACAGTGTTGTAAAATGTCTACTACGAAGCTGTAGGGGGCGCTGTGTAGAGAAAAGTGCGTGTGCAAACCAAGAAAACAGCAAAAAAAATGGCCGACCCTGCATAGTGGGCCTTAAGGTGTTTTTTTTAATTTAATGGATTCTGCTATTGAGGCCTTTTTGATAAAAATGTCTGGATATATCGGCAAAAAAATCAACAGCAAAGAGCATCGTCACTTGTGGAATTATTATCTGCCTTTTGATTGGTTGAATCTTGAAGCAACCCAGCCCATTCTCTGGCTCAGACACAAGGGACTTCAGACTGAATTATCGATTGAGATGGATTCAGGATGATTATCCGGCTGAATCATTGCAGCCTTTCAGACCATGAACACGCGAAGCCACCCACTCTACGGACATTTTTTAAAAGCATGCACGTTGGAACGTAATTCAATCTATTCAACTGTTCTCTCCGTCTTTATGGCGCTCGCTCAGGAGGAACCGTCGACTGTTTGAGCGCTCCTCCCTGCGCCTCCTGCTGCAGGAGATGCAGCGGACCGCCGACCCGTCCTGCAGCTTCCTCCGCCTCAACCTGGGCTCCATACTGCTCAACCTCACGTGAGACAGCCCGTGAGCCACCGCGGAACCCTGTGTATCTCCACAATGAGTGAGGTAGTAGGATGATGCCTAAACACACCCTGCGCCTGGACAGGCAGTGTTGCCCACTCCCATCCCTTGCACTCTCAAGGCTACAATAGGCAGCGCTGTTAACCTTGATTTACAGTCACATCGACAAACCAACCGTATTTATTAGATCATACTTTTTTACGATTTTTTAAATAGCACTATTTTCATTATAGTTGGTTTTCATGGTTCGGTACGAAACAGACTGATCCGGTGCCTTTGTTAGGTTTCAAACAAATACAAAGGCCCGAGCATTTAGCTCGGGGTTAATGGCCGTCTCGTGGTCTCCAGAGACGCCCATTACGGCTCTAAACGCAAACTAAAAGAACTGGATGACTCTATGGATGGACCATGTTGTGACTGTTAGTGTCCATGTGGTTCGCGTTAGCTGGGCTTTTTCATTTGTTCTCGATTGTCCTCACTCAGTATGTGGGTGGGAGCGTTGGTCTCAGGAAAAAGCCTTACTTGTTAGGACACCCAAGGATCAAACCCATCAGGGCTGATTTTGAACAGTCTGACAAAAGACTCCCGGGAGAGTGCTCCAGTTGCCGTGTAGAACGGCATGCAGAACTAACTTCCGAGCCAGGTTCCGAGTGTTCTGTAGGGATCTGTCCACCGCATCTCGTGGCCCTTTTTCAAAATCTCACAACGAGAGGGCGAAGAAGACTATGTGGACTTAGCCTGCCACAGTTTCATTTGGTTCCGCCTTCGACAACCTGTCATGTACATTGAGGTTGTTCGATCATTCGGACTTGGGTCATTGGGTAATTGACGGGTTAAGAAAGTTTGATATCATAATTATTCATGGAGGTTGGAAATGATAACTAAACAATGAAGAAAATCTCAGATGCCTTTGTGTCACTAAAACTGGCCTTTTGAGCCATCAAAGTTAAAATAAACTCGGTTGTCATCCTATCTGAAGGAGGACGACAGACAAATATGGTTTTGTTTTATCTCCAAATTATCTTTTGTTTGCTTGTAATTCCAAACAGTTTGCAGAAGTAACTGAGCCTTATTTTAATACTTAGTGTTGTTGGCTGAAGCATGCTTACATCTTCCTCAGGTTTGTTAACTGTTAATTGACTAAGTTCGGTAAAAAAGAGAATATCTAACTTTTATACATTTTTCATAAGCAAATTAATAAATTGATTTAAAACATGTTTCACCTTGTTTTGTCAATTACTGCATTTATGCATGAGCTTTATTTCATTCATTGTTTTGACACAAAAATGTTTATTTGCTCTGGTTGGAAAAAGGGTTATTTTGCACAACTGGAAACAGCCTGCATATCCAACAACCATACATTAGGATTTATAATAACCCACTAAACACATTTAACCTAACTTGCCGGATTAAAATGTCTTCTACATTTGGATGATGAACATTTATGAGGGAAAGACGATCAAGAATCTCACAATAATTGTGGGATTATAAAAAACAAAAACAGTAAAGGCCCGGAACATTGCCTTTGTTATTTCCTTTGTACCCTTTTTATGTTAAAAAAACAAACTTCCAAGCCACTTGCATGTCCGGTGGAAACCCCAAACAGGCCCTCTAATAAAGTAAATACAGATTTATTTACTTTCTTGACTTTGACGTCTGGCCTGCAGTGAACGTCGTTTCTGCTCTGCGTTAAGTAACGCACTGATCCTGCCCTGGCCCACGTCTGCACAGCATCACTCCACTGCTGGGACCCTTCTCTGGATTTACGTGGAGGGCTTTTTGCAGTGGACCAGAAACTATGGACATTTTGGGAAAGACTCATTTTCCTCCCCTTCCCCACCCACCACATGCTCCAGTCTAGCTGGTAGAGCTCATTAAAATCATATTAAAGCAATGGTTTGTAGCTGTGTGTGTGTGTGTGTGCGTGCGTGAGTGTGTGCTCGCGCGTGTGCGTGTGTGCGCTTGCGCGCGAAATTGGCTGTTCACTTTAGCCAGACCCCTCAGATTATTATTTTTTGATACATTATACACGTTTATATCATCATCAATCATCCACATCAGCTATTTATGTGATGCAAAGTTGAAGGCAATGTATTAAGTTGCAGATAGATGCCATGGGTGTACGTCTGGTGTGCAAACATCCAAGCTAAGTGTTTAGTTTCAGAAGGGTTTGGTCATTAGAGTCTGAATCCTAAGTGAGTAATTGCTCAACATGATATAATTGCAAACCTCAAGATTGTAAACTTAGGTTTAATTATAAGCTTCATCATTCCATTCTGCCTTGTTCAGGCTTTTTCTTCCAGAGAGGATCAGGTTTATCAGCCTAATTCTGATGTTACAGACAAAGAGTTTTGGTGGATTTTAGGATTTCCCTCCACTATGGTTACAATTTTGAAGCGGAACGGAAATGGCTGTTACTGATACCTAATTAAACACCCACATATTTTCATGCTGGGGAAATAAACAAAATACAGCTTCCAACGACAAAGGAAGCAAACATCGTCAGAAGCACATCACACATGCTTTTATCCGTAAAGTCCTGGTGAGCTGAGATGCCAATATGCATTGTGTCTCTAACTTTTCTCACCAAGACCACTGCTTCAGATCACTGAATAGCAGAGGCAAAACAATGTATTTTATCTGTGAGAAAAACGTATTGAAGTCGACATCATTTTATATTCAAATCAATTATTTATCCCAAAAAATATCTATATTTTTAATTGCTCTCAAAACTCTAGTTGGATTTGCAATCCTGTAAATATATTTGACCTTGGTCTGTCTGCTGCTCATACAGTCAAATACGTTTGTACAGGTGCAGAGGAAGGCTGATGTGTGTGTGTGGGGGTGTGTCTGTCTATGTCTGTCTGTCTGTCTTTGTATATCGGTGTCTTTGTCTGCCTGTATCTCTGTCTGTATGTGTGCTTTTTTCTGCCTGTCTGTCTCTGTGTGTGCGTGTGTGTGTGGGGGTCTGTCTGTCAATGTTGGTGTGTCAATGTCTGTGTGTCTGTCTACATGTGTGTCTGTGTGTGTATATCTGTGTCTGTGTATCTCTGTTTGTTTCTCTGTGTATGCGTGTGTGTCTGTGTGTGTGTATTTCTGTCCGTATGTCTCTGTGTCTTTGTGTGTGTGTGTGTGTGTGTGTGTGTGTGTTAGTGTGTGTGTGTCTGTGTTTGTGCCTGCATGAGAGGCTGTAAAGGTGTAAGAGGTAGTCGAGTGTCAAACGGGTGTCAGCTATTAGGTTTAATTAGCCGCACCGTTAGCCTGAATGTAGGAGCCAGGCAGGAGGGCACTCCTTGCCCGGAGGTCTTTGCTCCTCACTATCGTTTCATCTCAGTCATCAACAGTATGCCAAGTCAAGCACTTAAGACTCAAAGAATGGACCCTGAGGTCACACACACACCGTCTCCCGCTTTCACTCTCTGCATGTCTGTTTGTGTGGGGGTGTGGGTGTAGCTGCATCGCCCTGTGAACAGAGGCTCCATTTAAGAAGGATTATCTGAGGCAGAGGTGAGTGCCTGTGTAACCTAATGAGAGCGAGAGAGCGAGGGAGAGAGAGGCATCAGCCGAGTCGTGCCCCAGAGCTGCATGGCAACCACCTCACTCGCCTGACAGACCTTTTCTCTTCAGGACTTAAGATCCCATGCCAGCACACACAGATACAGCTAACCTTGGCAATCTTGGCGCACACACACAGACACACACATGAAAGGTGAGAGTGCTATGCAGAGTACCGATTACCCTTGTGTCAACCGCTTTTTGAAATGCCTGATGTCATGCTGTTTGGGGTGAATAGGGGTTTGAGGTGAGGAATAGGACAATACAATGGGGTAATTCTGCAAGGGCTCAGACAGTATACTGTACAATCATGTGGAGGGTGCCACATAGTCTAGTGGCTAGAGGTGTCTCATCTGGGTTTGAACCCTCCAGAATCACTTTGGTCTGATTTGCCCATAGGTTATCTTAAACACCACCGTCACCTCAAAGACTCAATGATAAACCGTTAATCTACAGGAGCAGGTCAAGTGTGTGCAAAGAATTGGCCGACAGCAATCAAACACATGAAATGAAATGAGAAGTTGGGATTATTAAATTGAAACTCAAGGAGAACACGTGTAATGGTGTTGGCAAGATGTATCCTCTGCCAGCTCTGGTAACATGAGCGCTGACTGTCACATTAGAAGAACAAATACGTTGTTCTTCAATTAGGACTCTTACAACGTTCGCTGGGTTATTGAACCGGAGGAATGTGGCTTCAAGGGGCAGCTCAGAGGCTTCCTGCACTTTGACGTTGGTAGTATGAGGTCATGAAACGGGGCCATTTGGGTGATTTTTGATTGGGTGCGCTCCTTGGTTATGTTTTATCATTATTGAAAGTCAATACAATTAGTGATTCTTAAAACTGTTGAGAGTAAAGGGTGACGTTAGAGGTTTATTCTGTGATGATGAAAAACACCATTAAACCTATGCATGTGTTGACATGTTTCTATGGTATATCATAATGATAATAATGATACCTGTTGTTCCATGCTGCCATCTGGGATAACTGTGTGTGTGTGTGTGTGCGTGTGTGATGGCTGGTTGAAACTGTGCAGTCTCAACCAGCCCCAGAGTCCCATCAGTCTGACTTGGGTCAGGTGAGGCTGCTTAAGCCAGCCATCAACACACACAATAACATTCATATTGATGAAATGAATCACACCTTCATTATTTGATTATTACTTATATAACATCTGAATCAGTTTACAGTGGGCCTACTTCATAACACAAGTCTATTATAGGATGTTTCTCTCGGGCTTCTTCCAATACATGACAAGCTAAACAAGCTTGTCAAACACATTTTGAATTCCTTGGAAGACGGGAAAATCATACACCACACCATAGATTTATGCATACTTTATTTTTATGAACACATACATTATCTACAGTAATAAGTTATATATACACATATACTTTGAATAGATGAATATTTGGTTTCAACGTGTGTTAGCGTGTGCAAACACATTCACACACTCATGTATGTTTGTGCTATGGCGGTAAAAAAAAGGAAGAAAAATTAATGTAGCTGTTGTCATGGTTCCTCAATCTCCCTATAATTCAGTTCAACATGTTCCTGAAAAAAAGGATGTGTATCTGCATAGAAATGTTAATTATTTAACAAAGTTGTGTTCTGACAATATTAAATTGTAAAAAATTACATTGTGATAAAGCCACAAAATAATTCCATTGTCACCTGGTTGAATCCACTTTGGCAAAATAAAATGAAACAAAAAGATCACTCGATGCGCTGGGTAGGCGCTAATACTGTCCTGTGACGTTAGTGTTTGAAATTAAAAGACCATGAACTAAGAAACTGGAGTAGCAAACACCCAGCCTTGTTATTAAGTAATCACACACACGTTCATTCATTTACACTACCGGAGTCCAGCCCCTGTCCAAGCAATGCAAAAAAAAAGTACAATAAATTAAAATTAGGAATGGACTAGGCAGAGGCCTACGAATTTTAAATCTGAAGATGAGCCATGGGTGAACTACATGCTGAAACAGTGCTCACCGTTAACCGAGAACACCAGACTTACTCCATATATACCTGCATTCACCACCACAAATAACCAGGCTTGTTTTTTGGATTGTGCACAGAAAGCTAAGTCGTTCTCCTCTGTCATCCAAGAGAAACGACTAAAAGCTCTGTGATGTTGTTGTGATGAAGCATTTTGTTTTCACAGGGCACACCAGGTGCTTTGGCCTCCCCGAGGGCAGTTCATCACTCCTCCTCCATGGAAGCCATTTCTGTTGGTTTTTATGGAGGACTTTATAGCTTTTCCACTGGGTTTCTCAATGGTTAGTGGGTGCTGGAAATCACAGGCACTTTGCACCCGCTCTGTAAACCGCAACACTCCTGGGCCTATTAGGGGCTCCCACTGCCACACGCTGAATAATTAGGGCTGGCGGCAGCGCTGGACCACAGAATTAGGCTGAGGGAGGGGGGGCAGGAGTTATTTACGGGGGGTGGTGGTATTCTAGGTCATGGCTGGGTAAGTGATGAGAAAGAAGGTTTTTTTCCTGTGTGACTTACGTTCGATCACAACTGCAAATGCTTTGAGGATTAACCAAGAGAAGGACGCTGAGGATGTTTGAGTCATGGCTGGTGTTAAAGTAAAAGAGTTTCTGTTTGATAGAAAACGTAATAATTGTTCTGGTCTGAGCATCAAAGCCCGACCGAGCACGGGGATGGGAAAAGACGTGTGAAAATGTCTCTCATAATGCAATTTCATTGCATTTACCTCAAGTCCCGTCTTCTGCAAGAAAACTACAATCTTGAAGAAAATAAGTAGAAAAGTATTTTTCCATCAGCTTGATTGCTTGCAGTATTCACTTCCCCTGCAGTCTGAATACTTTTCAAAGTGCAGCTCAAGTTTAAAACTAGTTTTTCTTTAATGCCGGCATCCAGCGCCTTTTGATCAGTGATCTTATGTTCCCAAGCTCTTTGAACGAAGGGAAGCAAAGAAGCTTGAAAGAAAAAAGTAAAGAAAGAAAGACCAAAGAACTAATAGAAAGAAAAACCCCAAACATGATTGCTGATAGTTTGCGTCACTGTCATCGCCACAGAAACAGGGCCAATGTCCAAAGAGGCCCACTGACATTCTTCATGTGATTGTGACGGATGTATGTAAAATACATATTTCCGGAAGACACCATGTTGTCCAATATGCGTCCATCCTCCGTTAAAAACTTCAC
>OOFH01111744.1:0-13111 GCA_900323355.1 Merlangius merlangus
CTATACATTATTCATAGTTATTTGGAAGACATACCAGAGTAGGAAGCCCACATAGCACGCAGCACATCAAACAATTGTCGTGCTTTTAATCGTTTATACCTCAGACCTCTGTCTCTCTTCAGTGCGGTTTCAAGATCGCACCAAAGTGGCACAGATTTCTTTAACTGATAATAATTTGCTCACTTTGTATGCAAAGCCCGGCTTGTTAGAGGAACCCGACCCCCAGAGTAAAGAAAGATGGGCCCTTTCTTTCAGCCTCTCCTGTCTCGACGACGCGCCCGAATGCCTCCAGTGTTGCCTGGAAGGTAAACAATACCATCCCCTCGTTCAAGCAGGTCCCCGCCGCCTGGAAGGGGGGTTGCCATGGCGACCTCTAACTCATTAGTTACCAGCTTGTAGTAGACGCAAGAGTTTATCTGCTGGAGTCGCGCAACTGCTAAAGCATTTAGCCGTGTTTTTGCCGTGGTTTATTGTGAGCAGGACACAGCATCGATAACAGCCCACTTTGGGTTAATATCCGGGTAGTAAATCAACAGACTTAAAAGCTCCCCCTAAACGGGAAAGGTTTTATGGCGATTGAGGGGCTGATATAAAGGGAGGAAAGGTTTTTAGTTTGATTAAAATAAATGTACGGCAGTTGGGAAAGCATGTGCGTGTGTGTTTGCGTGTTCGCCCCCCAAGTGGGGTTTCTAACGTTTAGGTCACGACATAAACCTTAATGAAGGCAATAAATAACAAGACTTGGTGTGGGCCTAACGTCTCTGTAGCGGTGGTGGGACTCGGGAGCCGACAGCGCGCTGGGTTTCCAGGTAGCCAGGCCTGGCAGGCGGTTGGTGAGCAGGCAGGGGGATACAGATGGCTCCCTTCAGCATCCCGCTCATGAAACCCCTCCAACGCCTAATCCTCTCATCAATCATGGCGCTGAGGGGCAGGTGAGGAGCGCTGCTCCGGTGTCACACGCCGACAGCTGGATTGTGTAAACTTAAGATTCATTAGCAACGGAAGACAGATAGCTAGCTTTCAAAAAATGGCGGGTTGAAGGGTTGACATTGCTGGAGAAGCTGTACACGTTGAGAAGTACCAAACAAATAACGTGACGTTACGCCAAGGCATGCTTTCCCATGGACGTAGAGCAAGGACTGTCTGGAGATACAGTGCCGGCTAAATCATTTAAGACATCCACCGCTGTTTACAGCAAATTCATTGACGTGGAATCTGAAAAAGTGAATCCATTACAACATGATGTTGTAATGGAATCATGGAGGTTTACGTGACGACGTCGCGGTGATTAAGCTATCAGCAGTGGCCCCCCCCGACGCGCGAGAGAGACGCCTGGTGCCGGCTGAGGCTGAAGATTAATGTCCCTCTGCTGGAAACGGGAGCAAAAAGCTCCGGTTGCCGCGGTAATTAATCGCTCTCGCGGTTGGAGGAGGCGTCCTGTGTCGCGGTGGGACCGGTCTCGCCGCGGCAACCGGAGGAGGGAGGGGGTAGGCCTGTTGGATTTGGTGCAGGGTGGATACACACTGATCCTGGTTCAAGAGTCCTGGTTACCGGTAGCGACGCTAGCACTCTCTTCCCACATATCCTCGCTGCGTGTCATCAGGCAGTGTTTTTTCTCCCTGACACACATTTTGTGGTGTCATGAAGACGCATGTAACTGGTTTGAGATAGAGCTCCTGTGGGGAGTCATCCCTCTCTTTAAGGCCGCGTTCAGACTGCAGGCAAATCCGATTCAAATCTGATTCCTTCTCATATCCGATTTTTAGGGCTGACTGTCCACACTGTTTTAGCAAGTGTCCAAATCGCATTTGGCTCTGTTCAGACTGGGCCACATCAAGTGACCCATCTGACTGGTTGCTGTAGCAACGACGTCGGAGCGGAGGCGTGTATTGTGTGATTGGCGCATTGGGTCAGGTCTGGCGTCGCGTAGAGTGACCTCACGGACAGTCAAATCCGATCTGAGTGTTTGGAGCTGTTCAGACTGAGACGCATCTGTCCAAATGCGATCTGAAACTACCTCCCGGAGGTGGTTTCGATCCGTTTCGCAAAAATCGGATTTCATGTGACTTGGGACTGTTCAGACTTCGAAAGAGTCATCCGGTTCCAATCTGGATGGGCTAAAAGTCGGATTTCTGCTGGCAGTCTGAACGCGGCCTAAGACTGCAACTAATCCTTTGGTGTTTTTCTGACCTATAGTCTCAGAGAAGATGGGAACATTGTGGATATGTGTAAGTACACCAAAGGCCCAACCAACAACTTAGAGCCTGGTGACTCTCCTACCGAGTAGGTAGGAGGGGAAGGGAGCTAAGGGAGAAAAAGCGAGAGCAGGCGGGTAGGCCGGTATTTTGAGAGAGCCGATCACTCATTTACATTTACATTAAGGGCAGTTAGCAGACGCTTTCATCCAAAGGGACTTACATAAGTACATTTGTCAGAAGAAGGAGTAGTAAGTCGGTACAGTAAGGATGTGCATAAAACCAAGTGCCAAGCCACCAACATTTTTTAGGTTAACCCATTCCCCCGTACACAACAGTGAAGCAAGGTCCAAAGTAGTAATGGTACAACACGGCCACCGAGTGCTGACGTAGCGGCTCGTCTCTGGACACCCAGGGGGGTGGGTGACTATAGAATGTTATCAGTAGCAATAACAGAATGGCAGCTCCTCTGAACTTGTTGGCCACACAGATGCCAGGTGGTTTACTCCAGCTGAAATAGCATGTTGGCGACATAACACAGTCATCTGACACAAGTTGTGAAACAGTGTGTGTCGTTTGATATGTCGTCTCATCAGAGAGAGAGAGAGAGCGCGAGAGAGAGACTATTTGACTCAACATGGAGAATAGTAATGAGGTAGGTGTTTACTGAAAACGTTTATGAGCTATTGGGTGAGTTACTAATGATGGAAAATATGTGGTGAGCTGATGGTCCCTCTTTTAGCATGATTAATGTGTAACGGCAACATTTCCAGCCTCATCAGATTCTTATACAGATTAGCTAAAGGCCACTGCAGACCTCTGGATAAAAAAAAAGAAGTCTCTCTTGTTCTCTCCCTCTCCACCGCTCTCTCCCTCTCCACCGCTCTCTCCCCACCCCGTTCTCCCTCTCTCCCCTCTCGTTCACCCCTCTCTCCTCTCACTTCTGTCAGGTTGGCTCACTGTTCTTATATCATTCAGGAGGAATGCTGCCATGATAAGTCATTGAACTGAATAAACGTTGAAAAGTGTGCGTGTGTGTTTGTGTGTGTGCGTTTTTGTAAAACGTTATCTCCATTTGCAATGTATCACATGCCATTCAGCTGATTCCAAATAAATTCCATTGTGGTTTGCGTGTGGGTCTGTCCTCTGAGAAGGACTAACACTTGAGGTAACGTAAGCAACACGAGAATGGGCCGCCTGACACATGGCTTTGCTTCAGAGCTTTGTTGATCTATTCAATGTGGCTTGGTGTCATAAGGACTTTTATTACTTATTATAGTATGCAGGTGTGTGAGAGTGTGAGTGTTTGTGTACTGTGTATTGTAGTTGACGTGTTGTGTGGCTGTGTGCGTGTATGGGTGTTATGAAAGCTCAATGTTTGTTTAGCTCCCCATGAGGGTCACCTGTTGATTTCTCACTAAGAGCGGCCTCCTTCAAAGTACACCTTTATGAGGGCAGATGATAAGTCGTCGCTATCACAAAGGCTTGTTGGATGAAGTCACTTCTTGTACCTTTTGGAAAAATACCTCTAAACAGACACATGTTCATGAAGTCACTGAACCATCCCTGCATTTCAAATTGTTCTAACCTTTCCATCAACTGGATCTGAACTCTGAAGGCAACAGCCTGTGCACAGCATACAAAACAAACCTTTATCTGAATCTTTATTGGTTGATTGTTAAATTATGTCGAATTATTTATAGAGTGGTCCACCGAGCAAACCACAGATTGACCCTTCCCATAGCTGTTGTTGAGGCCATTTTAGAATGATAGAGCCATCATGTTGCTTTTTGTTGCTTTGTAGAATCGATTCTCATGATATGCCCGTCAAATTTCTCCTAAACATCGGCTATAAGCAGTAAGTAGACAGCTTTGTGTCATAAACATACGTTGCTTCAAAAGCCGTCACATTGCACAGAATACGTTTTATTTAGAAGAAAAATATACTGACCAAATTAATCTGGAGGACGTAAAGTTGTACAGAGACCAACTAACATGACAGCTATGCCGCCTGTTTAATGTGCCCTTGGACGACGACAACAACAGGCATATGGAAATAAGGTTTAAGTTAAAATGACAGAACTTAACTTGGGCAGTAAAACAGTTGGTCAGTAACTTGTAGTGTTTATCCATTTTAATATGTAGCATCCCTCAGTGGGAGCTGACTGGACATGGAGGAAATAAGGATTTGTCAGAGTTCTTGTCATTTGCCTTTCCTCTCCATTTCTTTTTTTAAGTTTATAGAGGACTACTTCCCCGGTTTCCCAGGTAACAGCAGGATCTGGAACAGTGCCATGGGGCCAACCATAGCATTATGTGTGAAGGCCACAGACTGCGAATATCCTCCCACTCTTTTAGGCCCAATCCCATTTCTACCCCTTACCCCTTCCCCTTACCCCTCCCCCTTGTTTGGAAGGGGTGAGGGGAAGGGGTAAGGGGTAGAAATGGGATTGGGCCTTAATTGCTATGGTCCTGCTATGATCTTGAGACAACAAAGCAATCCCATTTGCCTCCAGTTTCTGAATGAAGAGCTCGGAAGATCACTGCTAATCAAGTGTCTGAACTGTATATAATATATTTATTTGTAAGTTATTTGTTCAAAAGAGGTCCTTTATGATACTATGGATTGTCTTAGAAATTCAAATTTGCGTGTGTATCAAAGTGTCATGCAGCATTCTAGTTAGGTTAACCAGGACCCAACCACAGTTATTAATGAAAAATAAAACAGAACTTGCGTATCACGTTTCATGGAACATAGCTTCCCCTGGACACCTTGGACACTATTTATGGGAGATATTTAGGTTGACTACAGTAGAGTGTGGAAAACTGTTCTCCGTGCTCACACACGGAGAAGCACGCAAGCTATATGCAAAATATAGTTTTGGGGAAGTATGGTACATTTGTGTGCTTGTGTGTGAATGTTTTTAATATCAATGTGGTTAAAATATTTGCCATGTTGTGTTTTGAGGGACTGTCAATTCAGAATACTGTGACGTGATCACATAACAGTAGCTTCCCAATTCTTATAAAATGAACACATGAGGATGCTACCTCCAACACTATAACTATAAGTTACAGGAAATATCCCTCAAACTTGTTGCCCTAACCCTTAAATCCATTAAAGCAAAGCAATGTTTCTGACCTATTTAAATGATATAGTGGTACAAGGGCTAATCTTGCTTTCAAAGAAGCCATTGACCAACCAGTGTCAAGCGGCAATTGTTCAGATAAACAAGTGTGGGCATACATTAAGGTAGAAGGTAGTAAGCCAAAGTTAAACATAGAAACCTTTATTTAGCTCTTATTTAGCTGTCTACTAGTCACAGACAGACCACAGGTTTCCCTCTGTTGTATTTGGGGATTCTCTTTTTGTTTGCTCATCTGCCTGACGTAAAATCACCAGCCTCTGTATCATGTCTCCCATCTAAAGCTCAAATAACAAAACTTACGATGGGAAATGGAGGCCATTCCAACCATAAGTAAGCGCCCGTCTAGAACCATAGAACATAGAAACGTCTACTTTAGAAGTATTTGATAGAAGCCCCCTCTTCCCATGTTAATGGGTCTGATTCTAAGGTCCCTGCTGCCTGTGGTGCAGCTGGTGGACAGTTGGTTCTGTTGATGCAGACATTGTGTCCAGAGCTCGCCTGCCTGCCTGGCACCTGCTCCCTCTTCTGGGTCAGCCACGGCCCACACTGGGACCACTCCTCGACAGGTGACACTGCAGTATGAGTGACTGCATCCATACATGCTACTGCTGCCGTCGAATGGCGATTGTGTGTCCCGAGTGCATCATCCTTATGTCTGAAGCAAACATGACCTCCCCTTTTGGCCCACTTTCACAAAGCCAGGCCTTATGGATAGGATCACCCGCAGGTCATATCCAGAACGACTGGACAGGGATCAGTTGTCCAGGTTAGACAACCAAACAACACAGTCCGCTTTTCTTTTTTTCTACCAAGTGACACAGCTGTCCCACTACTGCCCATGGGGGATCTCAAAGATACACACAGACACTGGGCACACACTGCTCCGTCTATCATCTCAGCAGTTGTCAACAAATGTACTGATCATCGAATATTGTATCGGCACAAGGCAGTGCCCGCCAGGCAAACAGCTGCCTGCAGCTGAGTGGGTTCGGGCATGTCTTGACTAAGTATCGTGCTTTGGCCTTCTCATCAGAGAGCATGTCACTTCAGTAACTGGTTTTAATTTGTATGCAGGATACTCCCTATGCTCACTTCAGAGGGTACACTTTCTATCACTCTAATCTAGATGGATGTTTTAGGTGTATTGCAGGCTTATGGTTGATAGTAACATGCACGTGTATATACACTCTTTAATTGCATAAAACATACCTCTCTCAGTGATCTTAGTTTTTGCTGCGAGTAATCAACACAGAATAACCATAACGGTGAATTTATATGGAGTGTCAACTGGTTATATACCATAGTTAGCTAATCGTTTGCCCTTATTAGAAAACAACGCACGCACGCATGCACGCACACACGCACACACAATCATGCACAGTCTTGATTCTCACGCGGGTGTGTATGATTTTAAATAGAGTGTCACAAGGGCCACATTTGATCCATGGTTACAAAAGAAGCCATTGAGGATGATGCGGTAGAGCAGAAGGCGATGTCAGGGGGCTTAGTATGGCCAAAGACAAATAGTCTTATCATAATAATACGTCTAAAAGTTCTGCCCCTCACAGCAAAACAACCGGGGTGACTGCATCAATAAGGCTTAGGCTTGGCTTTCTGCAGGAAGGGACACATTATAGTGATGTCACATGTCTGGACAGAACAATATGGGCCTGTCACAGCTCCATGTTTGTGGATTTATTGGGTCATTTACGGACTGACCTGTACTTTACAGTTACCGGGACTCTAGAATGGTGACAACAGACAGCGCTGATTTGGCTGTGGCCAATAGAAGAGCATCCAAGTCGCATGGACCAACTGCTTTATGCTGTGATCTAGTGGGGAGGAGAACGGCTTTACGCTGTGATCCAGTGGGTGATGAAGGCGGTTAAATGGCAGCTCTTTGACTTCAGGCCTTTGAGTTGCTTTGAAAGAGGCCAAAGTCCAGCACACATTGATATTTAGCAGGACGATTGAAGTCTTAATGCCACAGGGGCCAGAGGAGAGCGGGGGGCCGAGCGAGACAAAGTGTGGAACTAGATGGTGGAGGGGCATCCTAGTCTTTGTACTCCTCACGGTCCCCATCCATGGGGGCTTTGGAACATGCTTCCATCAGATATATAGCAGTCAACTACTCAATGTTAAACCAAACATACTCCAAATTGAGTTGAAGGAATTGCCATGAACATGAAAAAAATTGTAATAAATCTGTTTTAATATTTTGGAAATAGGTATTAAAAAAAAAAAATATATATATATATACAAAAAACAAGGGTTAGATGGATAATTAATGATGTATTGGTTCATTTTTCAGTATTCACTTGACCACTTGATAATCTTTGATCAGTTCACACTTCACCAGTAAGCAACATGTTCTCCTCTACAACATGATTTACTAAACAAGGATGTCACACCTTAAGGAAGTGCAATCGTCACTTGTTGTCATGGGTAGATAGTTCATCAGCATCAACCAGTATCAATTCCTTGCCATTTCTTTCCCCTGACCATAGCTATTCCTGACACTATTTTGTTTGTCATATAATTAGGTTGTGTTTGTTCCTTTTGTCTGTATTCCAAAATTGGTCGGATGCAGTAATGAATTATAGATGTATATTATATTTTTATTGTATTATTGCATTTATTGTGTAAGGAGCCTGACTGAGGTGAAGAAAATGTCCCTAAGGGGTCCTTTAAGGCAGTGCACATAATGTGTGTTCCCTTTTGTCTAGGTATTGAATTATTGACCTTTACTGGTTTGCATGAGCTCATGGGAAAAGTGGGTGTTTCCACCGGAAGTTGAACCTGTTCCTTCCCTCTCTCTCTCTGTTTCTCTTTCTCTTTCTCTCTCTCGCCTCGCCTGGAAAGAGCCGTTGTATTTGCCATCGCTCTTTAACCCATTGTTTAAACCAAAATTTGGCTCTAATAAAAGGGTCATTTGCAAATGTTAACATTCACAAATTCTTACAGTGTAAAGCAACTTGAGTAGCCATTGGAGATGTCCATCTGTTTAACATTACTTGGTGATAGTGGATGATTATGTGGGGTGACGGGTGATTATGGACAGCTGCAGAGAGTCCGGCCAGCCCCCGAGGTTTAGCAGAGGTCAGGCCCATGGGGTTGAGGAACAGGAAGTAATTCATGTACGACACTTGGATAACAAATAGGATTTCAGATCGTTTTTTTTTCCCCAGTTGACAATCACAGTTTCCCATTCAGTATGTGCAATCGACTTACATTGAATATTGTGTGGTGGTTTAACATATAATAAAAGTCTATAATAAAGTCTATAATTTAATCTATAATAAAAGTCTGGGTTTCGATCCTACAGGTCCTTCAGTGTCTGCCAATGCTTCTTATATTTTTAGGAAAGTTTTGGCGATTAAATTTTCCGCCCATCCATGTTCATAACATGAACTCCATCTAAGACAAAACACATCTAGCACATCTAGACTGGCTGCACAAATCCTGGTTTGCAGTGAGTTTTAGCTCTGCAAAAAACACCCCCTATGATTCCCCCAGGCCGCGTGCATTGCTCCCAACTACTGAATCTGAACAGCCGAGTGTAAGCGAGGCATCTGAGACAGCTTAAAGTCGGGGGCTCGGGAGCATGTGTCATTCAAAGAGCGCCGCTCTAAAACAGGATTCTCTGAAATTCACAACCCTTTATGCTCCGTTGTGGTTATTAAGGCCATGTCTAAGTTCTGCAATGCCTTGCCATGGTATGCAGCTTAATACTTTTCAGACTGCGGCCTATTGTTTCCTTCCATCCGAGAAAGAGGCATTTGTGTCTCTCTGCTATCACTCGCGATTATGCTGTTGCTGTAATATCCAGAATCCTAAGGGAATAGTTTTGCTCGGGCCGTTGTGTGCGTCATCATTACCAGACCACTTGCTTTATTAGGGCCTTAACTCAAGTGTTTTTGTATATATATATGAGGTGTCTCCAGTTGAAATTGCTTTTGATATTAGCAGACCAAAGTGAGACAATTTGATATACATCTGTCGGCTGGGAGCCTCAAGTGCCCCCAATGAGGAACGTTCTGTTTCGCTCAAGCTTGCGGTGGTTGACTTTGGGTCCCAGCCAGAATCTATATTGGTCTGTCAGCAGAACTGGGACCAGAGAGGATGATTGGTCTCTATTAGGAGAGAATAAAGAGATGGGTTGTCATCCTATGGCTGGACTTGGAAGCGGAGCTGCAGTAAGGAGATGGAAGGGAGAGAGCCGTGTGGAATATCAGCTTATGGAAGCCAATTTGATAGGCTGTTCACCGTTATTTTAAAGAAGAAGAAGTAACACTCAACAGCAATGACGAATTTCAAGCCGAGGTCTAAAAATCAAGGTCTCAAAAGAAGGTCAATGGAGCACAGCGTTATGGAAGGTAATGGGCCACCATGTTGATATTAGCTTACTCTGCAATCCTGCACACATTGCTGGCTAAGCCAAGGCATGCATACCTTTGAGACTACTTTAATGAAGCTGGTCATAAACAACATTGATTTCTAGAATAATATATTAGTGTTACGGTAGCCCAGCCTGTATACTGGGGTTGTGCTTTAATTGTGTACTTTCTGTACGGCTAACCAATATATTTTTTGATGAAACCATAAAGTTGGACAAAGGGTTGTAAAGGAAACCTAACAATGAGATCATGCCAGTGATAAGGCAGGATCTCACACTCTATATATACACACATATACTTCTTGACATTTTTGGAGAGGAAGTGGGCACATGATGTGCATTGCTGGTAACTGCTCCCCTTACCCAACACCTAGCTCTGCTTTCTTTTTGATGAAGAGCAGACTGCCATGCGGCAGTTGTAAACAGACAGACAAAGCAACTAGCGCAATGGTTCTCATTCAGTACATTCACCTCGTTGGAAGGATGCTTGGAATCCTGGGACAGCAAGCCAATTTGTGGAACACCATGACGACAGTACCAACCTCGAAGCAGACAAAGGAATCAGAGAGCTCAAAGGTTCTTAAAGAATAAAGCATAAACGTTATACTTAATACTAAGGATTTACTCATCCCCAATTTTCTTCATACATTTTGGGCCATATGAATACAACCATTAAAGGGAGGAGCTATTTAAGGTATTCTTTTTAAGAAACGGAAACTTCTCTCTTGACTGGCCCCATTGGCTGTATGGGAACTGCAGCAGGCTGGAGCTTGCACAATGAGAGCACTGGAGTGCAAGTGAACTCATAATGCTAACAGACTATCCAATAGGAACAAATGAATACACACTAAATACATAGTATACATATGCGCTGTTTAAAGGCTAGCTCTTCTTTATATACTATGGCACTCTGAAGCACGCGCAGACGTCACTTCCTTCTTTATTCCCAGCAAAACCGTTGCGGTTCAATGTAATGTAAATCAGCCCACAGGCAGTTCTACGTCACAGAAAAGCAGGTAGGTCAAATTGTTAAGATAAATTACAACCTGTTCATATATTGGCAATTTAAAGACAATTATGCGTGTAAAATCGTAAATGTTGTTCCTTTAAATACCTCTAAATGAGAGGTTCTATTTTGCTCAGGTCTTTACAGATGATAGCCTACATACCCCAGAGGCCCGGTTTGAGTGTGGAGGCGCTTGCGTATGGCTGGATTGAATGAACTCTACACCACCCAAGGATGACAAATGAACAATAACTCCCTTTTCAGTTTTTTGCAATTCAGCAATTTGTTTGCCAACCATTGAGAGAACTATTGCATATTTCACACATTTGAAGCATTTCAATCAGAGAAAGCTGTGTTACAGCTGACAGTCCTTTGCTGACCTTCTTCTCATTGTGAACAGGCCTGTAATGTTCTCCTGCTGCAACATAGCTTTCTGTGTGTGGTGTGGGTGGGTGGAGGGGTGGAGATGTATAGCTGGAATGCCAGTAGGAAATGAAGTGACAGGCTTTGGAGTGGGAAGCGGGTAAGTGGGGTTGAGGAACATGTCTTCGATGACATCATAGCCACCCTGAGGCTGCTGGCAGATGTCCAGCCGTATAGAGGTGGAGTTTCCTCCCCAGTTTCATTTTTTTTTCTCCTCCAGATACAATTGGGAAATGAGAGTGGGCTGCTTTGCAAGCCTGAGAAAGAGTGATGGTGCAGCTTACCATTTTTCTCCCTTCCTTTTTCCTGCTTACTACTATTATCCGACCTCTAACCTGTAACCGTTAACTTTTTTTAATTTTTTTTTTTACTTATCCCGACCCCCACCATTGTTTTACTACCTACTTGCATAGCGGGTACGTAGCGTACTTGAAACCCGAACATGGAACGGTCACAGACTCACTTGTATTAGGCATCTTGGCAACAACATAGTTGCACACAATGTTGTTTTCAATTGTGCTCAGGCTTAAGGATTTAGCTCCCGCCTAATCCTCCTGAACACAGGAATGTGCTCTACACGACAATGGCCTCTGTTTTGTAAACTTAGCGTTTCTGAAGACACTGCCAAAGAAGTGATGTTTATTAGAAGCTGTGTGAAGGGCTTCAGTCACTTACTGAAGAAGGAAATAATTTGAAGGATGTGTGATAAGGTACAGACGAGATAACCTTTGAGGCTCAAGCACACAATATTTGTGGGGGGTCTCATGCACAGTGTGTTTCTGTAAGCTCCCCAGACCCCCCCTGGAATTGGTGTGCTAGAAGCATGCAGTCCATTATCCAAGGCTTGATCGCTAAGTCAGGGTCAGGGGTCATAAACATTTATGGGGAATCAATAAGTTAATTCTGCTCTGGTATTACAATTTCAGGGTGTAGGCCTAGCTTAAAATATTGTGCAAGAGGAAATGCGCTCTCTTGTCTTAGAGATGATAGAGAAAGATTTGTATACAATAAAGTCACTACACAAACTAGGTATATAAATATAAATCTTTTCCCAGTTGAATCACCTCCGGCTATAATGCCAGTTAACTGCACACGGTGGCGATGATGATGATGATGATACAGTTCTGATCTATTTCCGAACGAGTATTTATGTATCACACAGTTTCCCGCACAGCCTTCATGAGTCATTCTTCATGTAGTCACTCAGTCAGACTAGATTCTGCTGCTAGCTGCTAGCCACAGGCTAGCCGACCAGAGCTAGAGCTCCCCTCATAGCGCTAATGCTGCTTCACACTGGTGATGCTTACGCTGCAGAAGATACAGCCTCATTCATCACGCTGGCTGGAGCAGTGAAAGCAGAGAGAATGGGGCTAGCCTGCATCTCTCCGGTCCACGGAGGGCTCGCAGGGACAGGGCAGTGCTGCAGGCTAGCGGGAGGCTTGCGGTGTGCTTGCTCGCCTTGGAGACGGAGCAGATGGGGAAGAAGGGAGAACACTGGTGGAGCCGCGGGATCGCTAACAAGCAGGATTTCTTTAACGCTCTGTGTTGACGACAGGATGCAAAGCACATCTCCTGCTTTCCAAACAAGGCACAGTTTTTCAGCCTGTGCAGTGCAGACACAGAGGCAGGACAAGTGTAGAGTAACAGCGCAGTGCACAGTAGGGTGGATGAGTAGCACTTACATATAGATGAGATATGTCCCGAGACAGCATTATGCCTTGCAGAGAGGGAACACAGGACGGTTAAGAATATAGATAAAGCAACGTAACATTCTATTATCGATTATTTTGATTGGAATGTCAAGGTGTACCAAATGTTCATACTGGTATGAGGCATTTTGAAACATTAATCCCCTCATGTGGCATTGTGTCAAACCTCCTGTCTTGCATAGAGAGAGAGAGAGAGAGAGAGAGAGAGAGAGAGAGAGACGTCATCCAGTTAC
>OOFH01111787.1:0-10150 GCA_900323355.1 Merlangius merlangus
GAAGCGTGTGTGTCCTGGGGAACAGCTGGCCAGGATGGAGCTGTATATTTTCCTTTCCTCCCTCCTTCAAAGGTTTTCTTTCTCCGCCCCCCCTGGAGATAAGCTCAATCTGGACCCGGTGTTTGCGACCACTCACTGTCCACAGCCCTTCCGCCTATGTGCCACACCACGTTGAATACATTATCGCAAGCCTTTCCATAATTTAGTCCTTTTAGACCATCAGTGATACATAATGGTTATAATAAATGGCTGATGGCAAATTGGTGCCATCATTTTGGGATTCAAAGATGTGCCAGAGGAACTTTTAATCATTGTTTGGATGCTCATCTTTTGGATGCTCATTTCAATAATGATGTAATGAACATCATAATCAGGATGATCATCAGGAGCTCCTCACCCCCCAGACCACCTCACGCACCCTTCGCTCTGCATCAGCACACACCCTCAGACCATTCAAGACCAAGATCCGCACCATGGGCGATCAGGCTTTCTCCGCTGCTGCCCCAAGACTATGAAACGCCCTCCCTGACCACCTGAAGGCCCCACAGACTACAGCTGTTTTTTTTTAAAAAAAAACGTAAGACTTATCTTTTAAAAAAAGCCTTTTGCTAATTTCCCATATCGACCAGTCGATCTATTCAGAATGGCAGGTTGGCTTTTTGGTTTTGTTCATCTTGGTTTTGTCTCTTAGGATTTTTTGCATCCTTTGGCTTGGCATTATTCTTTGTCTTGTATTCACACCATTCAACATTCCCACAGCAAAGATGTTCCACTCTATCATACACTACACACACCGCTGATTAAACAGACTTCAGGTATAATCATATACATTGTTTTAGAGGAATAAATATTACCGTGAACCCCTTTAATTATGTGTTGACTCCATCCTGGTTATGATCTTGGTTGCAACAATCCCATTTATGAGATGAGTTATTTACATTTTTGCAGAATAACACTGTTACATAAGCCGAATAAGGTTATATAATAAATAGAAGATGATAGGCCTACTAGTTGTAACATTAACCAGAAGCAATGATTGGCTGACATTATTTCATTAGGTGTCAAACAGGTGCAGGGCACAAATGTTATTGCCAGTTTTATTTCATTTTTTTAGCACATCAACACATGTTCCCAAGGCTCACTTTTTTAAAATAGGCCAAAAAGCTATCCCAATTAACCGCTAGGCCACAGTCTCTTGCACCACCAATGGGTCAAAGTTACAACATTTTAAAAGGCAAAATCTGCTTTTCACATCCCCTCCTAATCCAAATACCCAATTCAAACCAGTCCAAGGTTAAACGATTCCCAATCTCCCAAACAATGAACTGTATAACAATCGTTGAGAAACTCCAAATCCCATGGCCCAATGCCCCAGGGACTCAAACGTAATGCGAGCGAAGGCTACAAGAAAAAGGCATCTCCTAAACAGTAAATCCTATGCCAGGGTATCTGAAGGTTTCAGCAAGTCAAATTGAAGACTTTTTAAGACCTTTTTAATACCAACTTGAATGAAATTTAAGACCTAAAACACGCGATGGTGGGGGTTGGCAACAGACGCGAGCCAACTTCGGAAACTGACTTCTTCCAGCCAACTGTCTTTGAATTTGCACCTACCCATTGTCACAGACTAGCTAGCAAGCACCCAGATTATCGTTTATATATGCAGCTAGCAAGAAAGAAGCCTCTCTACATGTCCTTCCTGAAACGTCCCACGAGAAAAAAATAAAATAATAAATAGTCCTGCCCCGACAAATTTAAGACCTTGAGTTACAGTATTTAAGACCAGCGTTTGACATTTGTAACGAATTTAAGACTTTTTAAGGCCTTTAATTTATAAACATGACTTTAAGACTTTTTGAGGATGCGCGGACACCCTGTATGCGCACCAACTTTGGTTGCCATGTCTAGAACCCATACCAGTGTGGTCAGCTAGAATATTAGACACATGGGGATGGTATAATACCACTTTTCACTAAAATGACTACAATTCCTAGGTCAAGTGTCAGATTTGAGTTGAAACAACTTTGGGACAGTTAAGGGTCAAGGCGCGAATAGAGCAAATCTTTTTTTAGTAGGATGGTAGGGGCAAGTACCGCCCCTCTTGCCTCTGATTGGTTAGAAGGGCTCCCCTGTAGATTGTGTTTCGATTAGTCCTAGCTGTTTGGGGGAGTTTATGGTTAGGGTTCTGGTTAGGGTAAGGGTTAGGGTTAGGGTTAGGGTTAGGACGAGGGTTAACCCTAAACCTAACCCCAAACCCTAACCATAACCAATCGGAGGAGAGCCATTCTTACCTATCCGAGGCGAATCAGAGGTGAAAAAGGTGGTACTTGCCCCTACCATCCTACAGAAAAGTGCTTAGGCCCAGCACGCCATGGCCCAGTAATGAAGGTGTGGTTTGTCCCAGCTCAGTTACGGCTCACGTTTCCACCGCCGACAGTACCCTTATGGTAGGGTACTGTCCGTGGCAGCTACGTAAGCATCACAACCTCATAGCACTAAGCAACCTAACACAGTATAGCCTGCTAATAAATCAAATGAAAAAGAAGAATGTGACGGTTTAAACAAAGAGCAACTATGTAGGACTTTCAAGAAAGGACCACAAACTTTCGCGCAACATTTTCTTCTATGAACAAAGCTTTCACCGTTTTCAAGAAATACTTCGCTGTATTTGCTTGTTGTTATTCCCTTGTTGCACGGAAGTGACGATTCTGTTGACCAATCAACTGTCCACTTTTCATAAAATCATTATTTAAAGAGTTTTAAGCCTGGAACCAAGCCAATCGTTCATCAAGGTAGTCGTGACCAGAAAACGTTGATTCTGGGCAACAAAAAAAAATTTGAAAACGGAAGAGAAGGCAAAGGTACAAGACTGTACATTATTTTTGAGGATTATAAGTGAGGAACTCCTTATCCCATAAACCATTGTGGACATTTTCGCAATGGTTCCAACCCAATAGTTAAGCACGTTTCTAGCATCTCATAACCATTGTCATGATTATATTGTTGATATTGTTAATAGAAGTTGTGTCATATATTTTGTATGTATGTGTTAGTGTATGTGTGTGTGTATGTTAGTGTTTCGTAATAGCGTTGTCATCGACATGGTACGTCCCTTCGTTGCTGACTGCAGTCACCACGTAATACGGTTACTCATTTTAATACATGTGATTTCAGTTGCGTATTTCGAATATGTATTCATTCAACGTTATGCATTAATTTTCTTTTATACTAGCCAAATGACTCAAAAGCACTGCTAGTGACATATCATATTCTTCCTATAGACTTGAAGAATAAGTCCCGCCTCCGAGTCTCCCGGTTCCCTCAGTAAAATATCTATGGGAAATAAGATAGCGTTTTTGAATGATCGTACATAACAAACTCTGTAGGTGGCGAAGAATTAAATGCTGCGTCACATTTTGAGCTACACACTTTTCCATCTAGTTTCCACAGGAGTTTTGGATTGTCTGGGCCGTTGAAGTAGTAAACGTTTATTGATGCTAACTGGGAGATTGTTCCGATCTGCGCAGACTTCATACGTCATACTTGTTAGTGAGGAGAGAGTCATTAATCTCTTTACGGGCACAGACCAAAAGGGGACGTGCCTCCTTGAAATGCCGCAAGAAAGCTGGGAGATTTCCCCACTTGCAACTTTCCAGGCTGGTGTCTGAGGCTTCTGGAACACACCGTCAGATGTCTTTGCTCGCAACTAGTCAAAACCTAACTTGATCGTCATTTCACGTGTGATTTCAGTGGTCTATAAAACTCAATCGCTGGCGAGGTTAAGCCTCTTTTCTCAGAACAGTAACATAGTAACATAGTAGAACAGTAATATCTTCAAAATTTCTTAACAACCTATCAAACATGACTATTTCACACGTGAACAAGCAGCATTTGTGCCACCTCCGTAGGCGGGCTCTGGTGCCACTGAACTCCATTCCGGTGAAGACAAATTATGAAACATTGCCTTTGCTATGCAACCTTGATTGGGAGAGTCGTGACGTCCAAAGTCTGCGCAGATCCAGGTTAACATAATGCTTCTTCATAATAGTTAACTACTTTAACGGCACTGACAATCCTAAACCCCAGTGGAAACTAGATGGAAAAAGTGTTTAGTTCAAAACGTAACACAGCTTTTACTTCTTTGCCACCTACAGTGTTTGTTCAAAAATGCCATATTATTTCCCATAGACATTTGACCGAGGGATCCGGGAGCCTCGGAGGCGGGACTTATTCTTCAGAGGTCTATTAGACATTCTCTGATAGCAGTCCTTCGCTGGTGAACTCGCCATAACCGTTTCCTGGTTACGGCGAGCTCCACCAATCAAAGAGAGTTTAGTGGTTTCAATGACATCGCGAATAAACGTATTTTCCTAAAAAACTAGATGTTGCCCAGTTTAACTTGTGGCTTCTACAGGAGCAAATGCCATCGATTCACAAAAATCTCTATGATGAAAATGAATGGGTTTTTTACTTCCAGAACCACACTGTTGCGCTTTAGAGGGAGGACTACAGTGATCAGATTAATTAGTGCACTGTCTGGCCGCTACAGTCAAAAGTACATTTCAGGACACCGCAGCAATGGATGGAAGTAGCCATAGCTCCCAACACTAAACCTACTCTTTTGGTTTCGGCACACCATTTTACATGTAAAGAGATGTCATTTAATCAATTGTCGCTTCACTGACCCCATTTCTCCATTAAAACCAGACAGTGAGTGCCAGAACAAATGAAAGTATGGAGAAAACACCCACTTCTCAAACATTAACTGCTTTTCCTTTGTTCTTTCTCCCCGCCAAATGGCTCATCGGTATGAGCATATGGTATATACAGTAGATAAAGTGTGGAAGATAGTGGAAGTGGTCATAGATGATACAGAGTGGGATATATTCTAGGATAATAGGGTGTTGTGTACTATGATAGATAGTGGATGTAGTGATGATCAATCGTGGATGTTGTATTCTATGATAGGATATGTTTATTAGGATAGATAGTGGATGTGGTGTAGTATGATAGATAGTGGATGTGGTGATGATCAATCATGGATGTTGTATCCTATGATAGGATTGTTACGATTCAAGGCGGGGTGGACCCAAACGCACGGCACAAATGACCACAGACGAGAGCGGTAACAGTTGAACAGTTTATTAATCGACGGTTGATTAAGGTTGGTGCTGGTGGTTGCACCCGTTAGGGATAATCCTGAATCCACAGAGCGGGTAGTCTGAACCGGGGTTGGATGAGTCGGCTGGCAGCCGAACCGATTGCCACACCTGACGATTCGGTGATGATGGTAACTCCGGCAGTAGAGCAGGGTTGAAGTATAGTCGTGATGGTGATGACTAGTAGAGGGACAGAAGTATTAGGGAAGCACAGACATGAACACGAGTAAACTAGAACACTAGGAATACAGGGTATGAAGAATCAGGAAGCCACTCAACAGGGTAAGTACAACTGATGATCTGGCGAAGAATGGTTGGAAGGCTGGGGTAGATATACTGGTGATCCTGATTGGAGAGGATTGTCCGGTGCGGGTGATCAACGTTGTGGCTGTAGTTCCTGACGAACATTCAATAGAAATTGGCAAATCCCAGGAAATGCTGCAGCTGCTTATGATTGGTGAGAGCCGGCCAATCTGTCACAGCAGTTACCTTCCCTGGATCCATCTCTAGCCTTCCCTGGCCGATGATGAATCCCAGGAAGGCCAATGATGGCACATGGAATTTGCATGGCACATGGAATTTGATACCCATTGCCGGTGTTCTGGTCCATAAACCTCCCAGTCCACCAGGTACTGAAATCCGCGCCCCCTAGGGCGGACATCCAGCAACCGCCGGACCGTCCACACCGGGTGATTGTCAATGATGTGCGGTGGAGTTGGAGCAGGCATAGCGACCACCAGAGGACAGGAGGAGACAGGATTCAGCAATGAGACATGAAAGGTGGGATGAACCTGAAGAGAGAGAGGGAGCCGGAGACGCACAGCACAAGAATTAATGATGGCCTCAAAAGGACCAACAAACTGGGGCGCGAGCTTCCGAGAGGCTACCTTCAATGCTAGGTCCTTCGTTGAGAGCCAGACCTTCTGGCTGGGAACGTACTGGTTCGCCAGTGTCCGGTGGCGGTTGGCCTGTTGCTGGGAGCGGGTGGACGCCCGAAGCAGCGCAGCCCGAGCCTTGTTCCATGTGCGTTGGCAGCGTAGGATATGGGCCCAAACCGAGGGAACAGCAATCTCTGCCTCCTGCGAGGGAAACAGCGGGGGCTTGTAGCCCAGAGAGCAGAGAAAGGGGGACATTCCGGTAGTGTCATGTTGTGTGCGTACTCTACCCAGGGAAGCTGAAGGCTCTATGAGGCGGGATTGGCGGCTGTGACACAGCGCAGCATGCCTTCCAATTCCTGGTTTGCCCGCTCTGCCTGGCCGGTGGTCTGTGGATGATAACCAGAAGAGAGGCTGGCTGTGGTTCCCAGAGCCAAACAGAATGCTCGCCACACCTGGGAGATGAACTGGGGACCCCGGTCAGAGACGATGTCAGCGGGGATGCCGTGTATGCGGAAAACCTGGGATACCATGAGCTCTGCGGTCTCTCTTGTGGAGGGAAGACCGGGCAGTGCGACGAAGTGGGCTGCCTTCGAAAACCGATCTATAATGGTGAGTATGGTGGTGTTACCTCTGGATAGGGGGAGACCGGTAATAAAATCAAGAGCGATGTTGGACCACGGACGACTGGGGATAGGCACCGGGCGAAGTAGTCCAGACCGAGGTTTGTTGAATGTCTTGCTGCGTGCACAGGTGGCACATGCCACCTGTCACCTACCATGGACCGGGTGTCCCGGTCCATGGTAGGCCACCAGACCCGGTGGTGCAGGAAAGCCAGGGTGCGTCAACCTCGACAACAAATTGCAGCTTGCCATCGGGCTGCGTGAGAACCGGGGCAGAGAGGAAGCGACGCTTCAACACCCAGAAGGCCGCTGCGGCCTCTGGGGTCCATCTGAATGCCACCTTGACGGAGGTGAGCACTGTGAGAGGTGCGGCGATGTGGCTGTAGTTCCTGATGAACCTTCTATAGAAATTGGCAAATCCCAGGAAATGCTGCAGCTGCTTACGATTGGTGTGAGCCGGCCAATCTGTCACAGCAGTTACCTTCCCTGGATCCATCTCTAGCCTTCCCTGGCCGATGATGAATCCCAGGAAGGCCAATGATGGCACATGGAATTCGCATTTCTCCGCCTTGACAAACAGCCGATTCTCCAAGAGACGCTGCAGGACCTGACGGACATGCAGCTTGTGTTCTGCAAGGGACCGAGAGAAAATCAGAATGTCATCAATGCACACAAAAACAAACTGATGGAGAATGTCTCTCAAAATGTCATTGACCAGGGCCTGAATTACTGCAGCGGCATTGGTAATTCCAAAAGGCATCACCAGATATTCAAAGTGACCTAACGGAGAAGTGAAGCCCTTCTTCCACTCATCCCCTTCCCAGATGTGAACCAAATGGTAGGCGTTACGGAGGTCCAATTTAGTGAAAACAGTAGCACCCCGCAGAGGAACAAAGTCTGAGTCCATGAGAGGCAACGAATATTTGTTCTTTATCGTAATGTCGTTGAGTCCCCTATAGTCAATGCAGGGATGAAGGGTCTTGTCCTTCTTTGCTACAAAAAAAAAAACCTGCCCCTACCAGTGAGGATGAGGGACAAATAAGCCCCGCAGCAAGAGAGTCCCGGATATATACCTCAATGGCCTCTCGTTCAGGACGTGAGAGGTTAAACAGGCGGCTGCTAGGGAGAGGAACCAGGAAGTAAGTCAATAGCACACTCGTACGGGCGATGTGGTGGCAGAGATAGTACGTGTTGTTTACTGAGTACCGGGCCCAAATCATGATATTCCTGGGGCACCAACGTGAGGTTCGGGGGTCCCGGAACGGGCTGTGGAGCGACTGCCGCAGGTGCTGAGGCGGAACATAGGCAGTTCAAAAAGCAATGGGTACTCCAAGCAGAGATCTTACCGGAGGTCCACTCTAAACTGGAATTATGAAGACGAAGTATGGATGACCCAATACCAAAGGAGTCTTGGGTCTTGAGTCAATGAGGTGAAACGAAATTTGCTCCTGATGGTTCCCGGAAAGCAGCAGGGACAAGGGAGCGGTCTTATGCTCTATCCTGGCCAGGTGGATTCCGTTGAGAGCACTCACCTCCATTGACACGTCTAGTGGAATGATGTCTACTCCCAGCTGTTGTGCCACCTCTTGGTCCAAAAAACTCTCGTCTGCTCCGGAATCGACGAGAGCGGAGAGGTGTAATGAGCGGTTCTCCCACGACAGTGTGGCCTTGAGCAAGGTATGGGAGTTAGCGTAATTGGGAACGCAGCTCGATCGGTAAACTCCCATTACGACCGGGCCTGTCCGTGTCCCGGACACAGGGGGCAGTGGAGGCGGATATGACCCACCCTCCAACAATACATGCAGGAACCCGTCCGAAGCCGCTGGTCGCGCTCCGCCGTGGTTAAATGTGCACGCCCCAGCTGCATGGGCTCAGGCTCGGGAAGACTCAGAGACTCTCGAAAGGTGTCGGTGATCCGCGACGGAGGTCTCGCTGTTATGGACTGGAATGGGACGGATGGCGGGGTCCGGACGGAACAATCCCTCCGCTCCCCAATGCGATTGTCTATTGGCACCAACCACTCTCTGCCGCGTAGATCCGGAAATCGATCACAAGCTCCGCCACGCTGCAGTAACCCTGACATAGATCCAGAAGACGCTGAGCGGCCTCTCGTCCCCGAACTGGATGGTCGAAAGTCCACTGCATCGCCTTCGTAAAAGCCAGGTAGTTAGAGGCCTCGGAACCCCCGCAGTCCATCTCTGCCAAAGCCCAGGTAAGCGCTACCCCTCGAAGGCAGGCGATGAGGTAGGCGATGCAGGAGGTTTCGGTGGCGTAGGTGAATGGCTGTTGCTGAAAAACCCCTCCTACCTGGAGAATAAAGCCATTACAACCCCCTGGGTCGCCCTCATATGGTGCCGGAGTTGGAACGTAGGGCTCCCGAAGAACGACAGGATCCGTAGGGGAGGAACCAGCAAACGAGCAAGAGGACGGAATCAAAAGTACCACCCGGGATTCGAGGGACGACAAGGCAGTGGAAAACCGGCTTAGGCTCGCGGAAACCTCCCTCAGGTTCCGGGAATATTCTTCCCCGAGGGCGCCCTGGTGGTGTGCCTCCAAGGTTAAACTCGCTACGCGAGTGGCCAAGGAAACGGCTGCATCATCTGTGTCGGCTGGGTCCATGTTTGGCCAGATCGTACTGTTACAATTCAAGACGGGGTGGACCCAAACGCATGGCACAAATGACCACAGACGAGAGTGGTAACAGTTGAACAGTTTATTAATCCACGGTTGATTAAGGTTGGTGCTGGTGGTTGGACCCTGAATCCACGGACCGGGTAGTCCGAATGGGGTTGGATGAGTCGGCTGGCAGCCACACCCGACGATTCACTGATGATGGTAACTCCGGCAGTAGAGCAGGGTTGAAGTATAGTCGTGATGGTGATGCCTGGTAGAGAGACAGAAGTATTAGGGATGCTCAGACTTGAACATGAGTAAACTAGAACACTAGGAATACAGGGTATAAAGAATCAGGAAGCTACTCAACAGGGTAAGTACAACTGATGATCTGGCGAAGAATGGTTGGAAGGCTGGGGTAGATATACTGGTGATCCTGATTGGAGAGGACTGTCAGGCAGAGCTGTTCACAAGTCATTTTTTACAAGTCCAAGTCAAGTCTCAAGTCTTTGAGGGTCAAGTCCAAGTCAAGTCTCAAGTCTTTGAGGGTCAAGTCCAAGTCAAGTCTCAAGTCTCTGGTCAAGAGTCCAAGTCAAGTCTCAAGTCTCTCGCCAACACTAAATCAAATTCAAATTCTGACCTTAGAGCTGTACAATCCTTCATCCTGATCAGTTAGCCTTGTGAGCACCTGCCCATGTCTGTTTTCGAGGTGTTTTAACTGTGTGCTGAAGTTTGTATGTATGTATCTGTATGTCGAGATGCCCTCTCCTGAAACTCTAACCAAATCTACCTTCAGGTATTAATAAAGTTACCTTGACCTAGACCTTGATATAGGGCAGTATGAAAATGTATCAATTGTAGGTTCACTATAGAGAATCTA
>OOFH01111804.1:0-13234 GCA_900323355.1 Merlangius merlangus
CCCGGCAGTGCCCGTCGGCCTCATACAGGAGACACAGCAGGGCGGTCCGGCCCGGCCGGCGGCCCGCCAGCTCCAGGCCCAGGCCCGTCTCCGGGTGGAACACGGCCGTTATCCTGGGGACTGAACGGGAGTCGGGTCGATCATTACCCTGAGCTTTATGGCTCCTCTTACCGTCATGATAGGAGGTTTATGGTCGGGAGAGGCGAGCTCACCATCACATTCCTCTATGGAGTCACGGAGGGCTGAAGAACACACTGGGGACACAAGACGTGGGTAGAGATGTTCACAATACGGCACAACGCACACAACATTAGACAATAGTTGATTCATTTCAAATAATGATTTATGTATATGTATATAGATATACAGTATAAGACATTTTTATACAGATATAATATTTTATATTGGTGTACATAAAAGTAAAAATAAGTAAATTGTATTTCGTATGTGCTTGCACTTAATATACCCAATTATTGTATGTCGTACGTCCTGGCACTCCAAAAAAAAAAAAAAAAGTTGTGTAGCTTCTTATCCTCACTATCTTTACTGTATACAGGCAATAGGTCAACCTGGCGATTGTAAGTTTTGTACTTGGTGTCTGTGATCATCCTTACTGTACCTTCTGACAAATGTACTTTTGATAAAAAAGCATCTGCTAAATGCCCTGATTTGAGTTAAGTGTATTTGACTTGGTGATGTAAAGAGCACTCATCCATCTATGAACTAGCTAAACATATTTTACTGCTTTGAAAATGCTTTTTTGTATTTAACATATCAATGCGTTTTGAGGACAAATACCGTCATCCAGGGAGGGCAAGGGGAGCGCTAAGAAGGGGCAGTGTGAGCTACAGGGCTGGACCGAGAGCAGGGCCGTGCTGCCGAAGGGGCCACACACTGGCTGACCCTCCAGGGACAGCTGGGAAGAACACACAGTGAATACTGATAGAATCATAACATAGGACAAGTCATTCTTGAAACAAAACATTAGCAAATGCTTAACTCTACTGCATTCTGTTAAAGCTAGGGTGGGCAATTTTGCGATTCCGTTGCGTGCTCTCTGGTCCCTCCCTGCCACGCTACCTGCTGTAGCTCCTCCCTCCGAACGTCAGTTATGCGCGTTCATGTGAATTCAGTTACATTGATAGGAAGACGCCATGTCCGATTCCGAAGTAATTAAACATTAGTGCTGATAACTGCATAAGAGTACATATATAGTTGATGGTATCCGGGGAATGGGGAATTTATGGGCCGTTGATGAAGACATTGCTACTCAGTTGTTGTCCGCCGTAGTAGTGCAAAACTGTCAGACTGCTAGGCTCGTGAACGCTCACGCAGGGACGCACGAACGTCGGTGCCAAGGTGACGGACAGTCCCACAGCCAATAAGAACGGAGAATCGGAGCCTCGCTCTGATTGGTCAAAGTGTACATGAGCGGTGGCAATTTTTTGGGGGGCAGGGGAGAGCAAAGTGATGAGCAGATATTTTCAGAGCACTCCGCCTACATAAAGCTGACTGGCTATTATGACATTTTTGCCAAATATTTCAGTAAAAAAATCGCCTACCCTAGCTTTAAGTCAAACATGAGTTTATTGAGAGAACTCACGACTTGAAGTTACTCTCAGGTGTCTTTATGTTGTGTTGGCGGGGTGGGGGAGTTATCGAAAAGATCATGTGTGTGTAAGGTGCCTGTATGTATTTAAGAGTGTGACGGAGGAGGAGGTGGACGCCCGTGGAGCATGCCTGTATGTGTGAACCACTGTCATTTAAGTGCAGAATATACGCAGAGAGAATCCGTGAGGATGCTTATCACAGAGTATAGATAAACATCTATTCTGCAGCTAATTAGGTAAATGTGTCATTCTAACAGCATTTTTGATCAGTTCAGTTTTATCTCATATGAAGCAGAACCAATTGATTGCAAATCAGATTCTGTCACCTCTTCTTATATTGATAGCTTAAGTGTATTTATTGTACAAAGCATTTGTCGTGCATTTCCTATCCATATCTTACAATTGTGCGCACACATACACATGGATTCACTGACCAAACACACCTCGCTTTAACCTTGTTCCAACTGCGCCATCTTTGAACACATAACACATGATGTGGGTAAACCAAAACTTAACAGGGCTCCATCTACAGACTCAGAAACAGTCCAATTTACTGACTTCAGTGGGGACCATCTTTTTACCCAAGTAAACCAGCCCAAAATATGCTAACACAAAATAATACAATATACAAATATCAGAAAATATGTCTTCAGCAGTTTCTACTACTGCCTATAATACTGTCTATGAGCTACTTAAAATAGATTATCTCAGAACTATGTACTACAGAACTGGCTGATGTCAGCTGGCAACACCATTGAATCAATAAAGTATCTATTGTAACTGTATCCTGTTTGTTTTTGATTTTCACATTGTACAACAGTAGTGAAAAGTTAACCCTGATGGGCTTTGACAATACACCAAAAAGCTCCTTGACAGCTATTATTTTGTAACAGACTGTTCTGTGTTTAGCTGGAAAAGGAGGTGCGTCCCACGAACTTGAACAGTCTTACAATTTTATGGTCCCAGTCTTTATATGGCCTGGATTACACATATATTTGTGGATTTAAATTATAATTTTTCATGCAAAGAAAACAAAAGAAAATCGCGAAGAAGTTTGATAATGTTAGATTTTGTGTGAGGCCGTTCTGTGAACTAAACATGGGAGTCTACCGGAAAGGGCGGAGCGGCGTGGTCACGCACCTTTTCTCTGACGTTTTTCATCCCAGAATGCATTCTGACGCATGGCAAACGAAGCATGGACATATTAAAGGTTTATTAAAAGGTTTATTTACATTAATAATCGTTTATTAAAGTTTCTAATAACAATATTAAAAAAGCCAATTCAGTTATTTTCCAGTTCATATGGAGAAACAAAACCCATTATATTAGTTAGAGAATATGACAAGGGCGGTGTTAAAGCTCTTGACTTTGAAGCATTGGTCGGTACCTTTAGGATAAATTTAATTAAAACGTACTTATCTCAGCCAAATTCAATGTGGTTTATGTCCCAAGATCTTTGTTTAACACATTGGGTGGTTTTAGACTTTCTTTTTCAAAATGCGATTTTGAGGTTGGCCAAATTTCGATTAAGCTATCTAATTTCAACAGGCAAATTTCCTTATTCTCGAATATGATGTTTACCCATACGTCTTTCTCCCCACTGCTCAACTCTATGGAATAATAGTCATTCTCATTAAAAGAAAATTGATATCTAAAAATGATTGGTTTGAGAGAGGCATTATGTTTGTAACTGATTTATTGGATTGTAATGGTAACATTCTGGATTATCATACTTTTATAGGCCTACTATGCAACTTCCCTTGTTGTCAGAGCGAGAATTCAAAAGGTTTTGTAAAGCAATTCCATTACCTTTTATTATTCTGATTAAAAATATCTTATTGTAGGCTACTCAAATGTTAAGGCAGTATTACCAAGTTTAGTTATCGGAAAATTAAATTTGTCTGATAGCAACAAGTTAATTGGCATTGTTTTAAAATCTAGGATATGACTATCACAGAGAGGCACTTATCAAGGTCCCAGTTTCAGCAGTCTTGTATATTACACACAAAGCATTTAGCAAATTTATTAAATGGCCCATCTCTCCTAAAGTTAAAAAAACTAATTTTAAGATCATTAATAATGTCTATCCAACAGCTACATTTCTTCATAAGAGGTTTAGTTTTGAACTTGACCCCTGTAATTTTTGTGGTGAGTGTGAAGAAACTTTAGAACATAGGTTTTTTGATGCCCCTTGTCCCAAGCTTTTTGGTCTGACATAAGAAATTGGCTATTACTAAAAGTACATGATATTCCAACCTTTAATATCTCTCACGTTTTCTTTTTTATGGATAATTTGAATGCATCCGCGTCTGATTAATATTATTTTAATTTCGGGTAAATATCATCTTCATTGCTGCGAGTTTGGTTTTTTCAAATGATTTTAGGCTGTTTTTCTTGTCCTTAACGCTCTAGCAGGATTGCAAAGGACTTTATAACTTTTTGTTGATTTGAAGATTAGTCGTTTTGGGACCTTGACGTCCCTGCCCCGTCTGTTAAAACTTGGTTGTCTTGTAATTTTTGTTGATTTATAAGAATATTTATTTGAAAATGTTCTTGCTGTGGATCCCCCTATGCCTTCATAATTGTGTTTTTGTTTTTGTATTTGTATATGTTTCGGATTGTTTGTCCCCTACGTGAAGTTGTATTGCATAATTATAGTTTTGTCTTTAAATGTTCAATAATAAAAAAAAAAAAAAGAGCAAGGAGAGATTTGCTTCCGCATCTCGGGCGCCTAGCCACGCCCTAGTGCATGACGTGCCGGATGCAGAAATATTCTCATTAACTAGCATCATTAGCGTCATAAGCAAGAGATCTGAGTGAGTACCGTCGCATTGTTTACCGACAATGTAAGTATAAGTAGCCTAAATTTTTATGAATATGCCGGTCCTTCGAACAAAAAAGGTTGGGAACCATTGCTTTTCATGTTGTGAGCTATTGCTGCCCTCTGTTGTTTCAGATGGAGTACAGCAGTCAACGTGAATCTATTTACTACGTCGTACGTCCCTCGACAACGTCACGTGTAACAAAATTGTGTTATGCGGAAATGAGATGACAAGCTTGTTCTTTGACACTTATACACAAGAGGGGAAGTTTTCAGATCAAAGGTAAACGACGTTAACGTATAGAGTACGGTGAGCCAATAGACTTTCCAATGGAAAACGTAGTAACAGTCGTTGAATCGTGTTGTTTGTGAGGCTGTAGATCTGCTCTAACAGTAGTCTTGGAAACTCATGAACCCATCCGAGTTGGCCTTGGTCCACACGTCCACCTTTGTCTCAAACCACGTTCCCACCTTTATTGTATCGCAAGATTGTCGCATATCGTCGAGTGAATGGGTGTTATTTGTTCCGGATATTTCTCCCAATTTCAACACAGTGATATCTATTCTGTAACTAACGTCCACTCAGAGGTGTACTATCTGGGCCACTGGTAGCTGTCCTACACCCCATTATGCATAGCTTTTAGATGTCATACACTGTTCACGACATACCAGTGTCGTCTGTGTGTGCGGTCGTGGTGAGTGTCAGGCCGGAGTGATGTTGTGGATGTTCAGCAATGGGTTGATCCACTTTCTGATATGATGATGGTCGTGTTGGTTCTCGTATTGTTGTCTTCTCATTGCTCTTTTGTGTTTTGTCTCCCGCTGTTCCAGGTGGCTGTTCAGATGACGTGGGGATGCTAATACGACCCTCCGCTTGTCTCTCTGTTGCCATGACAACGCCATATCTCTCTCTGTTCCTCCTACTGGTGTTTCTGTCCTCGTCCTGCCTGCTGTATCTCAACCTCCTCTCGGAATCCTTCTCCTCGTCTCGTCCCCTGCCGTCCCCGTCCTGTGGTCTGGGCCAGTCCTGGGCAGTGCGACTGAGCTTCAGCTCTCCCCAGGAGGACGGACTTCTCGTGGATCTCGATGTGGTCGCAGACAAGGTGAGGAACCACAAGGATCACGTGATCACGTGTAAAACCCGTTAAGGTTAAAGCTCAAGCCCGGGGATGTCTACATGCATGTACACTAGGTGATGCATTGAGGTGCAAAGGACCAGGCCGACCAGACCATCCTGTCCTGACGAATACTCTCTCATTCCTCAGCTGGCAGAACAGGTCGGACTGGAGAACCGGGGTCAGATCGGACAGCTGGAAGGCCACTACCTCCTGTGTGCCTCAAAGCCCAGGCTGGGGGCTACCGCTTGGGCAGACAAGTGGGCCCACTCCGGAGACCTGCTGGCAGCCCACCCACATGTGCTGTGGCACTCCAAGGACATTGTCCTCAGCAGATCCAAGAGGGCAATAACCTTCAATGACCCCTGCTACCCGAACCAGTGGCACTTGGTGAGGGCCTGGATTTTAGATCAGTGTGTCTGCTCTGGTAGAAAGACAATGGAATAATCGGGGAACATTTTGTCATCATTTATATATGCCTCTAGTTAAGGAACTAATAATTCACAAATATCTATCCATCCTACATCTGGATGGACATGTATGTTAATGTTTGGCTAATGATAAGTTCATCAGTTACTAAAGAATAATAATCTTTTTAGACTTTTGACTGAGAATTATTATTATAATAATAATAATTATTATTATTATTATTATTATTATTATTATTATAATCAGCATCATATAAGTGCTACCAATCATCATTCCTTTTAGTTTTTTATGGTTTTCTGTCGTGTGACCTCCTCTCTGTATGCCCTGGTCTGCGTTGCAGCACAACAAACAGAGAAAGGGCATGGACATCAATGTGACGGGCCTGTGGGAGCGCAACATCACTGGGACAGGGGTCACGGTGGTGGTGGTGGATGACGGAGTGGAGCACACGCTGCAGGACATCCAGCCCAACTATGTAAGGCAAACGTTACTTTTGGACGTTTTGACTTTTTTTTTTTTTTTTATCACTGCGCCATTGATTGGTTTGGGCCATGACTGGCATGCGGGCGACTTGGGGGAAAGGTGGGGGTCCAAAAGTCTGAGTGCACTACTGAGAACTGTTTGTTTTCATCATTAATCACTAACTACCTTTTAAGTCACTGAAACATGTTATTTGAGATTTGGGTGCAATATTCTGAATAGCTAAGAAGTGTTAAGAAATGCTTTTATAAAATGTAATATTTTCATATTACTTAACTATAGCTGCTGTATTGTTTTGTAATAATGAAGACTCAAATTCTACAGACACTAAGTATTTTGTCTTTTATGAAGTAGTGCCTTGGTTGCATTCATAGGCTGTTTTGTAATCGGTCTCTGTACCCTACTGTGAGGACCGATTACGAAACAGCCTATGAATGCAACCTGTGAGTACTTCATAAACGGCCGAATAATTTGAGTCCGTGATCAGGCCCACGAATTCTCAAGAGACGAGTTTCAAAAACCTTTTCTTCCATAGCGAATAAACAAATTAACTAAAAGATTGACAAATATCAAAAACAAATGGACTTTCTCCAGTACAAACAACAAGAACTAACTAAAAATCACCATTTAAGTTATTAGTACTAGTCCTTCTTCGACTACAATTCTGCTTTTCAGTTTCATTGTCTCTTTTCCTTTTGTGTCTGGGATCGGTTTAGCTCAGGACGTATAGCGGGTTGCATTTTTAAATGGATAGGTATGTACTCAGTTCCGCCTAGTCGAGTGTCGAGGTGTCCATAGGCAAGACACGTGACCCTGACAGCTCCTGACGAGCTGGCTGTCTCCCTGCATGTTTGACTCCGCCATCGGTGTCTGAGTGTTTATGAGCTGTTGTAAGTCGCATTGGATTAAAGCGTCTGCTAAATGCCCTAAATGCTGTGTGTCTGTATTTCCAGCAGCCATTTAGATTAATCTTAAATAGCTTCGCTGGCCCATTGCCCGATTTAATGCAGGCTCACCTGGAAGGTTTGTGAAGGATGACATCATAACCAACTGTTAAGTACCTATTATATACAAAAGTACAGGCATTGCATGAAGCAAATAAAATCATAATAATAAAAGACAACTCTGTCTAAACACATTACTGCTTTAGCACACCTAGCATATTTTTCTACATGGTAAAACATTTCGCTTTACTTGTTTTTGTTCATCTTGAAGAGATAATCGTACCAGCCTTGCTTGGCATTCTCTTGGCAGTTAAATTACTCAATGGCATGGGTTTTGGATTCCAAAATGACTTTTCACAACAGAGTTGTGTGTTATAACGCCATTGCCTGTTTGTTCATCCTCTTTGCTGTCAAATCGTCAGAGTGAAAACTTAGAACTCAAACTGAGTCACCCGCCGCTCTCCTCTGCCCACCTCTGCCCCAGAGTCCAGAGGGCAGCTATGACCTGAACTCCAACGACCCCGACCCCATGCCCCATCCAGACGCCCACAGCGACAACCATCACGGCACGCGCTGTGCAGGGGAGATCGCCGCCGTGCCCAACAACAGCTTCTGTGCCGTGGGCGTGGCCTACGGGAGTAAGGTGGCAGGTATGCTTGGCTGAGGTTGTTTGATTGGTTTGTGACCATATGCACCAGTACTTTGTGCAACATCGCAGCCCGGCTTTATACGCTCCCTTGATTCTGTTTGCATTCCCAAGATGAACCTAGAATTATATGCAATATTCTTTGGCATGGGATTAATGATGCATTTTCTGTTATACAACCTGGGATTTCCAACGCATCCTGCTTTCCATAAGAATAAATATAATATACATTACTGTTCAAAAGTTTGGGGTCACTTGAAATGTCCTTATTTAGTAAAGAAAAGCACTGTTTTTTTTTTTTTCAATGAAGATAACATTCAATAAATCAGAGATAGAGTCCAGACAATATTAATGTGGGCTGAAAAAACGGCAGATTTTTAATGGAATATTTACATAGGTGTACAGAGGCCCATTTCCAGCAACCGTCACTCCTGTGTTCTAATGGTACATTGTTTAAAGATAATCGTGGCTATTTGATGATTAGAGAACCCTTGTCAATTATGTTAGCACAGCTGCAAACTGTTGATCGGTTTTCATGGAATACATGAAATTGTCTGGGTGACCGCAAACCTTTCAACGCTAGTGTATTTCGTACTTTACCTCCACTTTTTTTGTAATTGTTCAACAGTTTTCCTGTTGCAGAACACACTCCTGGATATCTGAAGGGTCTATGATTTTTTTTTTTTCTTAGTTACAGATTACTGGTTCTTTCATTGTGTTTGCGTGTGCAGGTATCAGAGTACTGGACGGCCCACTGACGGACAGCATGGAGGCTGTGGCGTTCAACAAACACTACCAGGTTAACGACGTCTACAGCTGCAGGTGTCAAAGCCCCTGTCCTTGACCTCATTGCTTAAAACCTCCATTTCTCGAACTTGGTTCTGCCAGGGATCGGGCAAAAAACATTCAAAACAATACCGCAGCTGAGATGCGTCGTAGCTTGCATTTTAAGTGTCTCAAATCTTTTAGAATATATTCCTAAAATCTTTTATAAATATGCTTTTCGTATATTTAAGTTACTACAAGATCCAACGCAATTATCCAGAATTAAATTCGACTGAACTTAAACCACTGTACAAATCGACTATTAATTAAATATCATAAGTGCAACTGTGCGGGTGAAAACGGAATTGTAATTCGTGGTCACAATGATAAAACGGACCTCCCTCCACACCAACCAACGTAGCAGAGATTGAGGGAGGATGTTCTGGAGAATGCCGGTTTGTTGAACTGTGCTGTGGTCCGTAGCTGGGGTCCGGACGACGATGGACACACTGTGGACGGACCCCACCCGCTGGGGAAGGTGAGGGGGGGGGATCTACTACCCTCTTTGTCCAACAGAGGACAGCACAGATGCAAAATGTTTTTATTGAGTCTAAAAAGCTATGAGCACCGTTTTTTTTGACCATATTCATCTATACTGTAAGTGCTGCTCTACTATTATAATGGTAACGTTTGTAAGATTCCTCTAGGTTAGAGCACCACTCTATGGTATTGTCTCTTACTCTTCACTCTTTATTTCACAACCCTTGAATTAGGACATATACACTCCTTTCATGTACTCATTAGTTCTGTTAGTTCATTCATCGTTTTTTATTTTTGTACATGGTCTGAAACAATCAAACTCCCCTTTGTTTTGCTTTGTGCACTTATGACTCTGCAGCCGTGTGTAAAGTCAGTTCTGAAGTGATCTAGAACGGGTATTATACTATTATGACCCTAAGTGTCCTAATCAGGGTTATCATTTCCCCTGGTTCTATGCAATGCATTTTTACAGAGGTCTTAATGAACATTGATGCAGCATCAAATATTGATCTCTCCCTCCCTTCAGGCGGCGCTGCAGCATGGAGTGATCGCTGGCCGTAGAGGGTTCGGCAGCATCTTCGTTGTTGCCAGTGGTAACGGCCGGCAGTATAACGACAATTGCAACTACGACGGCTATGCCAACTCCATCTACACCATCACCATTGGTAAGAGTCTTTTTGTATTATTTCTTCCATTGGGGAATGTGTTTGAGGCCCAGATGAACGGTGTTTAACTGGCTGTGTTTGAGGCCCAGGTTAACAGTGTTTAATCCACTGTGTGTTCAGGGGCGGTCGACGAGGAGGGGCAGATGCCCTTCTATGCAGAGGAGTGTGCGTCCATGTTGGCGGTCACGTTCAGCAGTGGAAGGAAAGAACTGAGGAGCATCGTGAGTCTCCACATGCAGTCCTGATTCATGCTTACGTGCACTAGGGCTGTTCGATGTGACAGGGGCCAGTCCATGTGGCGACGCAGGGCTCCGTTTTGCTGGACTATTCACATCTTATCATGGAAAAAACCTGCATGGATAAAAATAGTTTGATTGATTACTCATTTTAAAATACATGTGAAGGATGCGTTTCAGTGGACTATAGAAAAATCTGGTACCATTTCATTGAACAGCGAAAATGCACTCCAGAGAACCGACAGACAGACTCATGTTCACCGGCGAATGGGTTACATAAAATCATGAAATATAATCATGATAAGGGGGTGTATTGTGTTCATGGCTGAATTTCATTTCTTTTTCATATTTTTGCCATACCGCCCACCTCTTACGTGTTCACACAGCGAGTCCCACACATGCATACTAGGGCTGGGAATCACAGGGTACCTCACGATACGCGATACGGATAATAGTGCGATATAGCGATTCTGCAATCGTCAATATATTGTTAGACAAACGTCTAACGATGCATCACGATACTGTATATGTCTTACAATGAATACAGAATAAGTGAAACGGTAAGGTGATGGATTTCGGTCTTTATTCACGGTCAACGGTTTTCAGCTGCTGGACTCTGGTAAGATAACTTCAGTTCAAGTTTCCTTCAGTCATGTGTTGAGTGCCACCTCGAGGTGCAGGGAAATTTGTTTAGAGCACCCTATTTTGTTCATTAAAATATTGGTAATTGGGGCGATATTTCCTGTCTAACTCATCAGGAATAAAGAATAAAAATGCAAAAGAAATATCCTAAAAAAATATATATTCTATCGATATTAAGGACCAGTGTATCGATTCTCGAATCACGCGAGGAAGGGCGACCATATATCTTCGTATCGATATTTTGTCTGACCCCCTCTAAGCTAAAAGATAAGGCAGGAAGGTGAGCTTTTGAGATGGTCCCGTTTTGGGAATACATCGGTAGTTTAAAGGTGCAGTGTGTAGGATTTAGTGTAATCTTCCAGTGCAACCCGGCGGCCCGCGTGGAAGAGGACCCGCCCCCTATGTAGAAACAAGGGGCTCAATCTAAGGGAACAAAAACACAACCATTCTTATTTTCATGGGATTAATCACTAATTCAAACAGACTTATTAATATTATTCCATCGTGCCCTGTCCGTTCTGGTAGATGCCACTCATTTCCTCACACTACACCTTTTAATTTGGAGAGCATCAATCCAGTGTAGTTCTAGGTAGTCAGTAGGTCATTCTCCTGTCGGTGATTTGGTTTTACAGCGGCTGTTAATTGTAACAGCACCCTGTCTGTTCTTTGCACCGCCCCCTACCCTCTCCTCGCAGTGCTATTAGACTAGGCGTCCTAGCCTCAGAGCCAGAAGGACTGGTATCAGACGTGTACACTTTGAATGTACACCTGGGGTGTTTGAGCGAGCGTGTTAATGCACAAGCCCCTTCCACTAACAGTTTGGGTTGGGCTCTCTGCCAATGGGCTGTGACCACCTAGGCACTGTTTGTCTGTGGCCCTCCTGATTGGGCTTTTCTCGTCACGCGGGCACCACATCTTGAGCGGTCCCCTTCAGACTCCCCCTCTTTTGGTTTTGTACCATACTTCCTCTGAAGTTGGTCCGTCTCCGTTCCATCCAAATCCTGCAATGTCTTCTTCTTCTCCCCTCCCCTCTGCTCTCCTTCCGTCCTAATCGATGCGCTCTCCACACAGGTGACGTCCGATTGGTCGATGCAGCAGGGGACGGGCTGCACGGACGGGCACACGGGCACGTCGGCTGCAGCCCCCCTGGCGGCGGGCATGGTGGCCCTCATGCTGCAGGTGCGGCCCTGCCTGACCTGGCGGGACGTCCAGCACATCATCATCTTCACAGCAACCAAGGTCGGTCCCGCCGCAGCGGTGACCATGTAGGGGCGGTCCATTCACTTCCTATGCAGCACAGTGTAGGGCTCGTAACTTTGTACACAAATGTGTAACATTTGCTACTTAGGCCTACTCTGCTAAATATATATATATAGGCCTATAATATTTCTGTTTATGGCATAGATTGCTCCTCAGATTAGGCCAATAAAGCAATGATTAAAAAAAATAATACAAACGCTCGATCAAATACCCGACCCGGCCCGAGGATAGTGGTGGGAAATATCGGCCCGGTCGGCTCGGGCTCGGGCAGAGAATCGAATCTCTAGTCTTAACTGGGGACCTCTGCACGTGTTGAAAAAATGAATCCAATGCGTGCAGCGTTGGATTTGGACGACGACCCTGAAGCCTCATCAGTAACCTCGACCTATGTAGAAGTCCCGCGAGTGGCTGGGAGGTACCAACCAGTACTGGCTTGTGTAACAAAATAGAATCCGAAAGCCAGATGTGCGAGGCGGGAGAGCCAAAAGACCCTGTGGTTTTCAGTTGGCCGCGGATAAGCGCCCCGCTCCCGAGTTCCCCCTCTGCTACTGCTCCTAGACCCTTCGGAAACGTCCCCCAACCCTCACCGTAACTCTGACGATATCCCAGTCGAACTGAAAGCCGTCGTCTACCGCACACTGTGCCCAGGCCAGGTTGCTATCCAGGTTTTGGCTGCCAGTACAGTAGAGGTCTGGGCAGCAGGCGGGCTCTGAACCGGGGGGGGGTGTGGGCTGTGTGTTTTCACAGTACGATAACAGCACTGACTGGATGGCCAACGGGGCCGGCTTCCACCATAGCCACAAGCACGGCTTCGGCCTGCTCAATGCCTGGAGGATGGTCAACGCTGCCAAGGTACCGCCCATCATCATGTACTATACTACCATATGGCCCTATAGTGTACATCATGTGCTGTACTATCATATTTTAATATATATAGAATTGATATAGAATCTCTCTCTCTCTCTCTCTCTCTCTCTCTCTCTCTCTCTCTCTCTCTCTCTCTGTGTGTGTGTGTTAACTGGCTGCTTCTGTGTGTCGGCCTCACTCTGTCTCCCTCTCCATGGTGTGTGTGTGTGCCAGG
>OOFH01111811.1:4601-21411 GCA_900323355.1 Merlangius merlangus
GAGTTAGAGGCCTGGGGGACAGCTTTAGGGAGAGACCTGAGGGTAATGGACGATGGACAAGAGGGATGCAAACACTCGAGGAAACGAGCGCCAAGCAAATCAGAAACAACTACAGAAAAACAGTTTCCTACAAATACACCATGTTGAGATGTAACTATACAAAGTTTCGATCTTGGATACACCTTTAATAGTTCAGACAGGTTTGCTTGCCTTTGTGACCTAGCAGTTAGGAGTAGGGCGACTTCCCCGCGCACAAAGAGGGTATACAATCACATCCCTTTTAACAGTTAACTAGATGTTGGATAACCAACAGATATCACGTGAGGTGGGGACCTAAGGAGGTGATCACCGGTAGAGTTTAGGTTCTCTGCCCGAGCCCGACCGGACCTGGCTCGACCTGCGGGCCGGGACATGCCGATATTTCCCACCACTATCCTCGGGCCGGGCCTTTGATCGAGCGTTTGTGTTTATTTTTAATCATTGCTTTATTGGCCTAATCTGAGGAGAATTCTATGCCATTAACATAAATATTATAAACCTTTATTACACGGGTCTTCTCAATGCCGTGGAACGCTCCGTTCACTTGCATGGGTAGTAGTCCGGTAACTTGTCAACCCCAGGGTTTTCGGTTGCGGCGTCAATGTCTTTGGCGGACTATTTCTCTGCTGATCAACACTATGAATGCTTGGTATGGTATCGAATAAATTGTAAAAAGACACACCATGTGAAGCTATTTTTTCGTCTTGGCAAGTAGCCGTGTAATAAGCGGGATAATGTAAGCTATAGAACTTCACCGGTCATTATCGAAAATAAGCCCCTTCAAGGCGAAGCGAAACACCTCTGCTACGCATCTGTGTCCTGTTCGCCCTGTCGGGGCTTATTTCCCCGATAATGACGGGCGTTCTATACATCATCCCTTACATATATATTTAGCAGAGTAGGCCTAAGTAACAAATGTGTACAAAGTCACACATGTATTAAAAAAAATGGCGCGGGCTTATTAATTACAGTTAATGTGTTGGGCCAGGCCGGGCTCATACAGAACGTGCACGGGCTCGGGCCGGGTCGGGCTTGATTTTCTGGGCCCGATCTAAGCTCTAATCACCTGTATGAGTCTGTGACCATACCTTCCCAGGAGATGGGCAGAAGCACTCCTCCCCATAGAGCCATGGCTTGGTCAAGATTTGCATTACAAGGCTCTGCCCTGAACAATATGGGACCTTCCAAAGCTCTCCAATGGATAAAACATTTAAATTGGTGTTGAACATTTAAATTGGTGGTGAACCGACTTGCTGACCAGTGGAGCTCCAGTGGAAAACGCAATGCAGGAATAACAGTGTGTTCTGGTTAAGATGCAGACGGTATATGATTTGCTAATGGTTTGGTATAGGTAGGTCTGTATCTTTTATACTTACTTCTCTTATACTACACAACACGTAAAATCACCCAAACACGCAGAATACCTTTGGTCTCATCCTTCAGCACCACGTCTGAGATCTCAAAAAGTTTGAGAGGCAGCGGCATCTTCCTATTGGCCGCGATGGTCTTCAGAAGGCCTGGGAGCAGCGTGGTGCGTGCCACCTGGTGGAGAGACAGGAGAACAGTGGCAGGCTGTTTAAGGGCTGTTTGGTGTGTGAGTGTTACAGATCAGGGGTACAGCGCCCTCTGGTTGCGACAGGGGAACAGCAGCAGGCTGTCTGAGGGCTGTTTAGTGTGTAAGTGTAATGGCACGTTTCCACCGGAGGGTACAGTTCGGTTTGGTATAATTAGCTGCGGAAGGGTTCATGTTGCCACTGCCAAAAGTGGGCGGGATCCGGACTTAGCCGTGATTAGCCGTACTTATCTCTCAGTACTCCTCGTTGGGGTACCTAGAGGTCTGACAGGGTGACAACAATTTCGAGCTACACACGCAGGCTGTTGATTGCGACAGGGGGATAATAAACAAACACAATACCCGCGAGGTAATTCTGGACAAGGCAAAAGCTTGGTTTACTGAAGAAAATGTCGTGCAAAAGTTTGCCGTCCTTCTTGGACGTCCCACATTGTTGCTCTTTGTTTCATGTGTCGCCTCCTTCTTTTTCATTGGATTTATAAGCAAGCTACACTGTGTCGGGCTGCTATGAGGGCACAATGCTTATGTATCTGGCGCGGCCATCGCCATCCGGCTTTAACCCCGCCCTACCATAAGGGTACTGTCGGCGGTGGAAACGCAAGCCGTAATTGCGCTGCGCCTAACCGCACCTTCACTACCGGACCTAGTCGTACTCAGCCTAGCCGCACCCGCCGGTGGAAACACGCCTTAACAGATGAGGGGTACAGCTCCCTCTGGTTGAGACAGGGGAACAGCATCAGGCTGTCTGAGGGCTGTCAAGTGTGCGAGTTTTACAGAGGAGGGGTACAGCGCCCTCTGCTGGACTCAGGAATCCTCAGTCAACGCATCAACGCAAAACCTAACTCAGTCCTCAGGCATACATACATGAACACCAGGATGAGTATGATGATTGAAAATGTCCCTAAATGCTCTGTTGTCACCAGAGTTGTCTGGGAGCCAAAACTTGTTTTGGAGCCTCGCAGAAAGCAAGCTCAGAAACCTGGGTCAAGTCAGAAAGACATTGAATAGGATTTGATACTGGATTACAATTTTGAAAGACGAAAGCGACCTTGAGCTGTCATAGAATAACATACTACACTGTATCGATTACTGTACAGTATGTACAGGCTGTATTGTATAGCCTGTAGTGTACTTTAGACTTTACTGTAGTGTACTGTATAGACTACACTGTAATGTGCTATAAAGACTGTACCCTACTATATAAACAACGTACTGTTCTGTACTCTACAGTTAAGTCTGTACTATATATAGTGTGTACTGTATAGACTGTACTGTACTATATGTATTATTTAGGTGACAAAAGATCATGTTCAAATTGCATTACGAGGAAAACGAGTGGAACCACATTTAATTCAATCCTTCCATTGAAACCAATCATCGACATCTTTGATATCCATTCAAAGGCCCAAATGTCCCCAGGATGAGGTACAGACCTGGAACTCTGCCGTCTTGGGGTTGGCGATGTGGGCGGCCCTGGACTCATCAAGCTTCTTCCTCAGCTTGTCAGTGATGTCCTCCTGAGAACACTGAGGACGCAAAGGGCCACTTACAGAGAGTGTGTGTGTATTGGTGTGTATTGTGTGTGTTAGTGCGTGTATTAGGTACGTGCGTGTGTGTGTGTGTGAATAGTTGTGTGTATAGGTGCGTGTGTATAGGTGCGTGTGCGTGAGTGCATGCGTGTGTGTTTGCTAGCATTGGACTCCTACCAGGGCAAAGTTGAGGGCTTCAGTGAATCCAGCCGCCGCCAGGTCTTGTCTCAATAGCTCCGTTAGCTTGTTCAGGGGGTACTGAGGGGGCACAAGGACACAGAGCCTTGTTAAACACGCAGCTCTACCCTGCCACGGATAGGGCCAACCCTGCCAAGGCCCGGGTCATTTCCTGCACAGGGTTCTGTGAGCCCGGGAACAGGCATCCACATCCGGGACATCTGCAGGCAAAGCTCAGGTCATGAGCTTTGCCTGCTCATGACCTGGTAACATTTGTGGTGTCGGTCCAGCCATGTTGTGAATGAAGGAGTCACATCACGGGAGAGGAGGGGGACATCCAAGTGGGAGAGAGGGAACCAATCCAAAGACCTCGGTGAGGACACATTTCAATCACCACCGCTTACCTTAACTCCTCCAATGCTTTTGTTATCTGATAATAACATTAAGAAATAGTTTTTTCTTTGAAAAATAAGATTCAAGAATGGTTGAAAACTGGACAGATTCTGAGATAAGGGAGCTCTGGCCAAGATGCATGGCGGCTGGCACCTGTAAGCATACCGTCTGCTGGATGGCCTCCATGGCCCATATAAGGAAGGCTAGGCTGTGTGGAAATCTAGGCTTTGCTTGACGGAAATCTTCCAGAACGCAGCTGCACGGGTGAAGAGTGAAAATCCCTATAGCCTGAGAGGTTAACCCAGTCTTTTTCCTGGTACTAGCCACATGCCAACAGGGCGGAATGTGGCTCAGGAGGTAGAGCAGGTTGACTGGTAACCGGAAGGTTGCTAGTTTGATCCCCGACACCGCGAGTGCGAGTTGTCCCTTAGCAAGATAACTAACTGTAACTGCTTCCTAAGCGCCAGCTGTCGCCCTGCGTGGTTGAAATTGCGTCGGTGTGTGAATCAATGGGTGAATGTTTTGTGAAGCGCTTTGAGTGGCAAATGGATAGAAAAGCGATCTATAAATGCAGTCCGTACACCTCCTCACATTCATGACAGTGGAACTCAGAGGGCCATGATACACCTCCCCACATACATGACAGTGGAGGCATGCGGCGCATCACCTAGCTACAAGGCAGTGAGGCTCATTGACGTAAAACGGCCTTTAGGGGGCTACCGGGGCAGGATCTACGCACAACATGATAGAGCAACACCACGACAGCAAAAGAAAGGGCATGTAAACTAGCGTATGCAGTTTACATGCAGTTCCTTTGGCACCACAGTAATGGGGCTCATCTCAAGGGGGATGAGATCGCCTACAGAGACGAGGTGGAGCATTTGGTGGGGTGGTGCAGTGCAGACTAACAACTTGCTCCTCAATACATTTAAGACCAAGGATCTCATTGTGGGTTATAGGAGGAAGAAGATGGTCATCCAGCCGCTTCTGATAGGCGGGCTCTGTGTGGAGAGGGTCTCTGACTTCCGCTTTTTGGGAGTTAACATCATGGAGGACCTGACCTGGGGCGTCAACACCACTGGGCTAGTGAAGAAGGCCCAGCAGAGACTTTACTTCCTTCGAGTTCTCAGGAGGAACAACATCCCCCAAGAACTGCTGGTGTCCTTTTACCACTGCTCAACGGAGAGCATACTGACATACTATGTATTTTTGTGTTTTTTAAGCTGTACTGTGGCACAGAGGAAAATGCTCCAGGGGGTCATAAAGGCAAAACAGAAAATACTCGGCTGCCCTCATTCCTCTATGGAAGAAATTCACAGCTCTCACTGCCTCAAAAAACGCCAAATCCATCCTGCAGGACTCATCACACCCTGGTCACAAACTGTTTGAAATACTGCCATCAGGCAGAGTAGGGGCCAGCTGCAGCCCCGGAGAACAACACCCTGACGGGACAACAACAACCCAGGCGCGACGGAAGTACTCTGGTGTGACGGAAGGGATTTATTTTTTAAACACCGCTATCAGACACCAAAGATCTACCATCGAAGTGAGACTGTCAATATGCTTAAAATATTGAGTAATATTCATGTTAAAGCCATGCCGTGGTTTATTTACTTTTCCCCAAATTTGAATATAATAATACCGTGCCCTTTTTGAAAAATTTGCTGCACTTCGGTCATGGAAGTAAGTGAGAGTTAACATGAATATTACTCAATATATTAAGCATATTGATAGTCTCACAAATAAATCACTTCCGTCACACCAGACTACTTCCGTCGCGCCTGTTGTTGTCACGCCAGGGTGTTGTTCTTCGGGGCTGCAGCTGGATACTATTGATCAGGCAGGAGATACAGGTCCATGAAAACTTGAACAAACTAGCTTTAGCCAACTTTAGCCATAACTTCTATAAATGGTGCTACTAAAGCATAATTGTTATCATTTTTACATTTACGAATGTGGATGTTTGTGTGGATGTTTCTTATGTACTTTTTTAATGCCTATAGTAGTACTATATTTACCGGTATATATATGTATATATTATTTATGCATACTAACTCAATGATGTTTTTGCACTGAACTCATGTTTTTGCACTTAATTGGACAAGGACTGCACTTAATTTTGTTGTATCTGTTACAATGACAAATACAGATCTTCTATTCTAGATAGACTCCCATTAGAATAAAACGAACACCTAGTCCTATTGGAGTGATGGAGGCAACTATTGTGATAACACCACAAATATTTAGTGTGGAAATTGAGGATGTAAAAACACACCGACACACACACACAGACACACACCTGATGGGCCACGGTGTAGGTGCCCGGAGTGGTGCGGGGGATGTTGTTAAAGCCGTAGGCCATGGCGGCGTCCTCCATGATGTCGCAGGCGTGGATGACATCAGAGCGCGTGGGCGGGATCTCCACCTGGATCTGGTCCCCGGCGCCAGTGGGCTGCGAGCGCAGACACATCTTGGTGAGCAGGCTGGCGATGCGCTCCGTTGACTCGCTTGGGAGGGGGGGGGGAAACCGGCTGTGTTAGGGTTGTTGTCGTATGTGTATAATGTGCTGAGAAGATGGGCGCTTTAGGAGATGACCAGAGTCAGAGTCCCCTTCCACTGAGCCCCTCCTTCCTTCCCCACAGCCCGCCGTTTACTCACTTGATGCCGACCTTGCGGTTGATGAATTCACTGGACAGTGTCTCCGTTCTGTAAGCAAGCTCCTACGCATCCAAATAAAGATAGAGGCAACAGTGAACACAACAGACCTGAATGGGACTACTGAACACAACAGACCTGAATGGGACTAGTGAACACCACAGACCTGTGAGGGATAGTGACTAAATGGGACTAGTGAACACAACAGACTGAACGGGACTAGTGAACACAAAAGACCTGAACGGGACTAGTGAACACAACAGACCTGTGAGGGATAGTGACTGGATGGGAATAGTGAACACAACAGAACAGACTGGATGGGAATAGTGAACACAACAGATCTGTGAAGGAAATCGACTGAATGGGACTAGTGAACACAACAGACCGAAAGGGACTAGTGGACACAACAGAACAGACTGAATGGGACTAGTGACCACAACAGACCTGTGAGGGATAGTGAATGAATGGACTAGTGAACACAACAGACTGAATGATACTGGTGAACACAATCGATCTGTGAAGGATAAAAACTGAACTGGACATGTGACGGAACAAATCTAAAAGGTGTGATAAAAGTGTGTCCAGTACCGGGTACATGTAGGTACTGCCATCAGGAGACACGACCTCAGCCCCCTCCACCCTGCAGAAGACACAACATAGAGGGGATCATTGGAGAAGAGCTGCAGGGTCTGTCTGTGGAGGAACAAGCCACTAAAGGGTGTAGAGAGACACACTTCAGTCAAGGAGGACTGCGAGTAGAGCAGTGTACTCACGTGAAGGGCTCCGCGCAGTACTCAGAGAACATGGTCACCATCATATCCAGCACGATCTTAGCCTGTAGGGAACATCCACTCAATGGTGACTGGTGCCGGATTCATCGCAACCACCTCCTCAATCGTGGTTCTACATGTGTATACCCCTCCAGGAGCACCCGTGCAACACCTGCTGCTCCTGCTAGGCTTGGCCCCCTTCAGAACCTTTCCATGTCACCCGGTCAGGTAAACTCCTACCCTGGTGAGGTCTTATGTTACCTAGATCAGGTGTAATGTAATAGAATTTACACTCCTACCATGGTCAGGTCTTATGTAATCTTGGTCAGGTCTTATGTTACATAAATTATGTTTCTACCTTGGTCAGGTCTTATGTTACATAATTCATGTTTCTACCTTGGTCAGGTCTTATGTTACATAATTTATGTTTCTACCTTGGTCAGGTCTTATGTTAAATAATTGACACTCCTACCTTGGTCAGGTCTGTGGCTGTGCATTCAACAAAGACGTTTTTCGTTTCAAGGGAGATTTTGGAATGGTCTCCTGAAAGATGGAATAGAAGTAAAAGGCATAGGTGAGTAAGGATTGGATCCATGCCATGGCTTAAACTGGTTCAGTGGTCAATGCTGAATGGCCACCACTGCTTGCCCTCCACATGGAAGAGGCTGGAATAGCACAATGAACTAATGGCACATTTCCACCAAGCGTTACGGTTAGGTGCAATTATGTGTGGTACAGTTCACGTTTCCACTGCCAAAAGTGGGCAGGGTCCGAACTTAGCTACGATTAGCATTAACTCTTTTTCTGTAGTCCTCCGTTGGAGAACAAGCGTTCTGAGAGGGTGCCAAAAAGTTGGAGATACAAACGCCGTCCGTTGATCAGTCGACAGAAGTCCGACAGGGGGTTAATAACAAACAAAGACAGTACCTGCAAGGTATTTCTGGACAACGGTGAAAGCTTAGTTTATGAAGAAAATGTCTCGCAAAAGTTTGGACATCCTATATTGTTGCTCTTTGTTTAATGTGTCACGTTCTTCTTTTTCATTGGATTTATTCTGCGGCTATCGCCATCAGGCTTAAACCCCGCCCTACCATAAGGGTACTGTCGGCTGTGGAAATGCGAGGCGTAACTGAGGCACCCCTTACTACTATAAAGACTGCACTAACCGCAATGCTCGGTGGAATCGAGCCATAAGGGCCTAGCATTGTTCCAATACTTCAGCAAGAGGGAGTGCTTATTTTCCCTTAAAATCATCCCATGGCAGCTAGCCAACTTGGTCCCTCACTTGCAGCTAAGGGAGTATCACAAATAACCCAGGATACCTTGCGAACTCAGCAAGTGGCAATTTTTCCATGTTTCTCAGTTATACATTATGTTCAATTATTTAAACAATACGATCTGAATGTGTAGGTCGTCTTATTTTCAACACAAGGGTCACATTTTCAAACATGAATGAAAATGCTGCGCGTGACGTAGGGGAGCACCTTCGCTACGCTAATTTGCATAATATTAATTATAGTGGTGTCTCATTTCATAGGAAAAGATCTTCAATCTCACTTCCCTCTTGATGGGACTTTACTGTGGAGGGAACTCAAAGCAAGTGTTCTTTTAAGGGGAGAGTAGTGGGACGGGGCATTTGTGTTGTACACTTCCTAGTAGTGACCATCTAGCCTACAGACATGATCACCCACTATACAAATACAATTGACCATAAACCTAAGGAAAGCCAAACCCCAAGAGAACTTACTTTAGATAAAAAAAAAGTGATGTGCTGCATAGTAGAGCGTTGATTCAAAAGGTCAACAGAAGTGCACTTAAATGCTATTTAAAAAATGTACGATTTCAGGTCCTTAAATACCAAACAATTATCCATAAGAAAATCCAAAAGTATCTCAATAAATAAACGCTGGTGCGATGTAAACATCACTTTGAGATGATGGTCCTCTGTGCAGATACTCTATATTTGAAATGGGTAAACTTGCTGAATGGCAGAGCAACAAGGCCCGGCTCACCGTTGATGATGGGAGGCATGGACAGGACGACACCATTGCTATCGTAGATAACGGGGTAGGCGGGCTTGTCCTGGATGATGTGGAGGTAGTGCCTCAGGTGGCTGTCCGTCTGCAGGCCCAACCAAAGCGTCAGTTACACGTCAAACAGCCTCTCACAGCCACCGTCACTGGTGTTTACCTTGTACAGGCTCATGAGCTCCACGGCAGTGAACTCCCGGGTCTGGTTGAGGGGCCTGAAGTGTATGTCGGCTGGGAGCTTGGCCGTGTACGTGAAGGGGCCGCAGACGGTGTCCAGGTCGTGGGTGCCGATGGCCACCAAGGTCCTTTTCCTGAAGGAAGAGTACGATCAGGAACCCAGAGTCTTCACAATGAAAAGCTACCATCCATAGCTGTGCCGAGACAGAGATCGGCCAATGGTCTGTTGTATCTTTTCCCTGTGGAAACCGCTCTTGAAGAAGGAGACATGTCGATGCAACTTTGATTAATTCTAATTTATTCTAGAATTGACAACATACGTTTTTTTTATTTTAAACTCATCCAACATGTTTAAAAGAATCATGAAAAAAATAGATTTTAAACAGGAGCAACAGATCTATAGACGACACCTAATATGTGTCATACATATACAAACTTTCTTTTCTACTGGCACCGATGCGACCTAGGAGGAAATCAGATTGCATCACATACTAAGGGCTGGCGGTCTAGAGCCCTTCCAGGGTCATCTGGACCATGTGGGTTCCCCTCAGCAGGGGGGCATGCCCTCCAGGAGATTTGACAATGAAGAAGTGTTTGTGTTTCATCCGCAGTCAATTTATGTTCTTAGACAGAAAAGGCAAACAGTTGACAATTTTTTGCCAAATAAATGAAAAGCATGCTGACATTTTGGGTGTATTATTAGGGACTTCGGTCATCCCCTGATTTACCAAAAACGTACCCAACCAAGGCAAAAACCGTGACTCCAAAATCGTGCAATGAACCAAACGGGAATATTGTGAACCTTCGCCCCCCTGGTGTCATCTCAGATTATCCATGGAGCCTAGCCCACTGCAATGGAGATTAAGTGAAGTGCCCCATTGTGGTGAAAGAAAATATGATGTGTTTGGACTAGGGCTCTTTCCAAATGTAGAGGACCCGGCGTTGTCTTTTTGGTACACTCAATAAAGAGTAGTCCTCAACACATTTTTCACACATCCCCGTGTCAGTTGAAACTACTGAGGTATCTAAAACCTCCCTGCTCCCACCAACTCCCTTCTGCTCTGTGTGGAACTAACTGGCAGCTCCGCCAGTTTAACGCTTAACGGCATAACCAAAAGCTAAGGCCTTCTTGGAGCCTATACCTCATGGCTTGTGAGTGAAGCCCTTGACAGCGCTCTTCCTCCATCTTCATCCTGTGAGGTGGGAGGTTTTTGACGGGTTGCGCAGGACGCCCCACAGTAAAGTCTAGCATGTTGGATATTTTTTAAAAACGGCCATTGTCAAACAAATCCTAGTAAGAGGTGTAGGCCTACACCCCCCCGATCGCAGGTGACCTCAATGCTAGGGTGATCGACTGACCTTAATCAGACGGTATCTCGCCCCGTCTCTAGGCGATTTATTTTTTACGCTATATTCATGAAGATACAGAAAGTTGGACAGGAAGGTTCAGGAGAGAGAGGAGAGGACATGCAGCAAAGGACCCCAGGGAATCAAACCCGGGTCGCTGCCCTAAGGGCTGAGCCCTAACGGGTACGCAGTGAGCCAGCGGGGCGCCCAATGATCTCCTAACTGTGTGGGAGCGTGGGAAAGACGACGGTGTTGTGTGGTCTTATCGCTGCATTAAGGATAGAGTCAGTGCGGACGTCTTGTTGCATTAAGGCTACAGTCAGTGCGGACGTCGTGTTGCATTAAGGCTACAGTCAGTGCGGACGTTGTGTTGCATTAAGGCTACAGTCAGTGCGGACGTCGTGTTGCATTAAGGCTACAGTCAGTGCGGACGTCGTGTTGCATTAAGGCTACAGTCAGTGCGGACGTCGTGTTGCTTTAAGGCTACAGTCAGTGCGGATGAGCGCAGTGGTTGGCTCTCCACCTGCAGACGTTCTGGTGAAGCTTCTCCTGAAGCTCGATGAAGCTGTCGTAGCGCTCCTGCGTGAAGGTGATGTTCCTGAGCACCGCTGCCACAGCGTGGGGACGCACCGCAGCTGTCTGGAACACAACAGACTGCATGTTAATGATAATAATAATTCATTAATTTTCTATAGCGCTTTTCAGTGACCCAAAGACGATTACATAAAACACAAAGAGGGAGACGACAATCAGGGGGAACAAGCCGAAGACAGCACCACAGAGAACAGAAGCAAGGTGGAGTGTGATAGTAGTTAGGGATAAGGGTGGTTATGGGTAGGGGAGGTCATAGACTTGCGAAAAGAGGTAGGTTTTTAAACGGGATTTGAATATGGGAAGCATGGGAGGAGTCGGACAGGTTGGGGGAGAGAGTTCCAGAGTCGGGGGACTTTTCTTGAGAAGGCTCTGTCACCGAAGGTTTTAAGTTATGTGACACAGCTGTATGATCAAGAAGACAACAGACCACATGTTATACAGCTGTAGGATTGTGAACACAACAGAACACAACACGCGTACCTGGGATCGAGTGTTTTGACCATCTCTGTAAAGCCCCTTCTATTGACATTTTGAAAGGGAATGTCCTTACACAGAGGTAAACAGTGACGGCGTTTGTTATCTCATTCCACCGCTGGCATTTTGTCATAAGGACTGGCTTTGGAAAATGCCTGCGGAAGCAATGTCTGATATGCAGAGACAGCTTTAAGCTACCAGCGTCTTTCTCTACGGTGTGGAATGAGAGCTCATGAAGTCACTGAGAAGGCAGTATCGCTGTCAAATCTGTCCCTGGGAAAAGTAATGTTGTGGCGAATTGAAAAAGGAACTATGTTTCGTTAACATATTTTCAGTAGTTGCGCGCAACTTTACTTTTTACATGAAAAAGTAGTTAGGTTACTGTATTAAGGCGTCACTTACTTTGTTACACGTTACATACAACACTATCTACCGGTCACACGGTAACGTCAAAATCCATACCGTAGCGCAAATTCACACTGGTGTACTTTCTATACCGTACACCCCTACTTCAAATTGACTATTAAGAGTTTCCATTAGACTCGCACGGTAGCCAGGCGTCTCATCCAAAGGCGAGCTCAGTTGGCGCTGTGTGCTTCAAGATTCTGAAGCAAGTGCTGAGATTCCGATTGGCCCAGAAGAGAAATGTAAATTATAAAGAATTATTCAATAATGTTTCGCAATTCTAGCCTGCATGTCATGCATATGAAGGGCAGCCTTCCTCCCCCTAAAATATAACTTTGGTTCTATGCGATTCACCTGAATGACCCAATTGACCAAGAAAACGGTGATTGTCGCCGAAAAACGACAAGTTTGCAGGTATGTGTATTGCAAACCGCATCGTGAGGTAACCTGTGATTCCCACCCCTAGTTGTTCATATTCATTCCCCGTTTGGTTCGTTGTATCCACCCACCTCTGGAGTAACAAGAAGCCTCTGAGGGTCTCCACTGGCTGGACTCACACGTCGGTAGCGCGGAGCCTCCATCCTGGAACACAGAAGATATTCACGTCAATCACAACCCAACACCTCTGCGCGAGACCACCACGCTCAGGCTCTCAGTGATACATTTACATTGAGGATTTTGCTGACGCTTTTATCCATAGCGACTCGAGAGATTTGCAATGCAAGGCACACTTCCAGCTCCATGATCATCCAACTTCCCTTCTCCCAGCTGGCGTTCTGTCTCGTGGCCATTAACCACATTTGTGAAGGGGATAGACGAATAGTTCATAAAACAAGAACCTATCTAATTAGCTATAGTAGTATGGTAACGGTATGGACGATAAGCCCATCATTTAATACCAATAGACAAATATTTCTACTGTTGAGGTACCCTGTCAAGCTTTCTGCTGTGTCAGTGTACAGGTGTTGAACGGTTTTAAACTTGTTTACTCATGAATAGGTAGGTCTAGTTTCACAGACCAAATATAATATTCACATTATCCACTTTATTTGTACATCTAGGTAGTTCTATAGTTTCAAAGATTAGACTAGATTCATATCTAAAGTCTAATGGCAGACGAGCATTTAACTTACTTTCGCTTCATATTTCTTTCAGCCAATCATGTGGCTGAATGAAGAAATCTGTAAGCGTGTGATTGATGGACACAAACTCAGCCAGCAACAGTAAACTGTATAAAAGGTTTCAAATCAACATTGTTTAGACAGGTCACTGTAGATTAAAATCCCCTTCTAAAAGCTTCACCCACTGGTGTGAAGGACTTTTCTTCGGCAGAATATCCTGACGTCAAAGCCAATTAATTTGGCTTTGACGACACTAGACTAGTAGTGGTCAGTATTTATCCAAACAAAACTTAACAGGAACGAAAACACAATCATATTTAGCTTTGGGCTTCGGTTCCTGATAACGATGGATCCACGCTCGTACGGTCATTCTCACGAAGGATCTTACGAACCTGTGTAGATTTCTTTCAAGCGTTTCCCAAAACTCCTCTTAACATGAACACGCATGCACTGCTCTAACGACATTTGTGGGCGCTGAAATGTGCTCTGTAGGAGGGGGAGTTTCAAATGTTGTTGAAACTGTTTATTTTGTGGAAGCAAAAAAATATCTCCACATCAAGGCCAACAACAGAGTGTACTACGACAACAATAGACTACAATAATATGAATTAGGGATGGGACAGAATATCAGATTATTCGTTCACAAGGGTCAAAGTCGATTTTTAACCTTTTTTTTAACAGATTTTTTCCCATTCAAATAAACAAGAATTAACGGGCGGAACTAATGAACTAATGACAACTTGAAGGGCATTATCCCGTTTATACCATGGCCACTTGCCAAAGAAAATAAATTGAGACCATTCATTTATATTTTCATGCCTTTTACAATCCAAATATAACGTTTTTCACAAGCCATAAATTTGTTTCCCTGGTAACGCCTGAGGGTTTGACTAATTCCTGGAACAATCATTACCCTCCCGTAAGGTTCTTATGCAGCAGAAACGTTGTTCACTCCAGTAAATAGGACGGACCTTAGCGTCGACTTGGCAATGGAAGGTATTCTAGTCCGCTCAGCTATGAGCCAGAGAGCTAGCGTTATGCATTTTACATATTTATAATTCGAAATTCGTCCCAGCCTTTATGCCACAGATACTATGGGGTCTAGAGCACATAACTGCGTTGTCTGATTACAGTTTAATTAATTTTCCACAATTAACCAGCTCTGGTTTTGAAGACCGAATCACCGCGCCATTCGTTTTAATGGGAATCACGACGGTCTACACTTTCAACTTAAAGTGTACATATTTATAATTTGAAATTCGTCCCAGCCTTTATACCACAGATACAATAGGGTCTATAGCATATAACTGTGTTGTCTGATTAGAGTTTAATTCATTTTTCACAATTAACCAGCTCTCGTTTTGAAGGCTGAACAGACAATTTGACTGGAACCAGCAGGTAGTTGTTTTTTTTGCGTTTAAGATATTAAGTGATTTCTTTATCCATGGCTGCATTTGTGAATGTCAGCACACAACAAATAATCGATTATTCGTTCATACCACCCACTGATTATTCGAACATGAAAAAATTGAGTTATTCACATCCCTAATATGAATGCTACAATTAATTAGGTCTAGGCCTAATAACGCATAATTAATATATATGCTATATCAGTCCTAATCCTGAATACATTGTGCGTCATTTTTTTCACAGCATTTTCCCCCCTGAAATAATTCCATATGGCATATGATCGTTCCAAGAGATCCGGCTCACTGAAAAGAGCCGAAATTCCCATCACTACTGCTCGTCCGCTGGGCCACAAAATCTTAGCTATGCTCTGATTGGTGGGGAGTGGGGAAGTGGGAGGTAATATTCAACTGTGCCCCCTTCCAACGTAGGAGGGGGCACCGAAACTAAATTGCTCGTTTGGCAACTATAGGCAGGGTACTTTCAGAAATGCATATCTCATTAAAAAAAATCATGTATAGACTTTTCAAAGTTTGTATGCGTATGGAACCACCAGAGACCGACAGTAGCGCGAATTACATCCCGCACCCAACCAGACCAGCTATAAATTCATATTGACGCCCGACCCACAACCAATGGAAAAATAGAAACATTAGATGGAAAGCCGCGGAATTACACTATCTGGCGTTCAGTGTGGTGCTTAAGATTGCTCTGCCAAAAAAGCCCATCATCCACTGTTGACGGTTTTAGTTAACTCCTCCGCTCCTGATTAACATATCCAGCACTTGAGAAGTCTTGCTCGCAATCGCAAAACCGCGCAGTTCAGGCGTCCAACCCGACTCATCGCATCCATATTGTGCGGGTCACCCGAACCACTGCAGGACTCTGCTTCAGGTGCCATAAAAGGCTTTTCACACGGGAGGCGTTCGTGGCGCCTGATAATGCATTCTCAATGGAGACAGAAACCGTCTCTTCCTTGCTTGTCAAACGCATGCGTGCGCACGCCCGGAAACTGTTGGGATAGATGAGAATCACAATAAAATGTGACGCTGAATTTGAAAAAGCACATTGTAATTTCTGCATCTACTATCAAAATATCTATTAGTAATACAGTGGGAAAAAAAAGCGAATATTTTCTTAGCATGTTGATGAATGGTGTTTGCCCCTAAAATTTCTGGTTGCGACCCTAAAATCTTCAGTTAGGGGCAACAGTGCTCCTAGTGAAAAAGGTGAGTCCTGCTTAAGAAATCCAAAGGGGAACAAACCAACTCTTATTCCGTTTTATTACTAGAAGAGTGGACTGGGGGAATGACTACCACTGTCTCACACCAAGACCAACACAGATCAAGAGCAGACTCAGTGGTACGGTGCACAACAGTGTTCATTTAGTCTGAGTCAATGGCCGTCACCAGTTCATTCCACATGGATTACATTTTGTGGCAGTCATCATAATGATAAAACTTCAATGGTGAATTTAACATCATCCATAGTGAGTGGTTCTGCCTGTCTATTATCCAGCCTAAACTGAGTCTCCCAACAACTTGGGGTTGGACCTTCTGCTGTTTCAGAACGGGATTAACATGGACCCAACACCGGTCAGACAGAATGCACAGTGGCCATATTCATTGGTGTCGTTTCCTTTTAATGTAGCCACCTTAAAATTCAGTCAGATTAAAGAAATCATCACCATTTTGACAGCAGAATCTTAAAGTGGAAATGAACCCAAAAACACTATTCTCCAACACTATATTTCATCACATGAATATAGTTGATTGTGCTGCCATCAAATGTACTAACTCCATATAAAAAAGAAAATAATTTAACTGCTACAGTTCCGGTGATTTGACGCGTCATCAAATCACCGGAACAAAAATGCAGGACTACAGGGGGCGGGTCTTGAGCGAGATGATTGACAGTATCGTTCTTTGGTTAACAGCGGCAAAATAATGAACGATACCGACAGCGATTTTTTGGTTGCTGAGGAGCTTAATGCTGACCCATTTGAAGGCTATATATTTGAACCGGAATATTCTCCGGCTGAAGTAAGGCAACGGAGGGAACAGCAACAGCAGGCAGCTCCGCATGGTGACGCCAGCGTTGCGGCTGACCGTCCGACTGA
>OOFH01111817.1:0-17116 GCA_900323355.1 Merlangius merlangus
CACATCAAGAAATCACGAACCCTCCACATCATGTGTCACATCCCAGTCTTCTGTTGGATCACTGCTTCAGTTCTGGATGACATCTTCAAAAAATCCCGGATCGAAGAGATGCCCAAGACCGTGACTCAGATGTACAGCCACTTCCTGAGGGTTCAGTCCATACAGGGGGACAGGAAGTACCACGGGAGATCTGAAACAGATCCACACTGGAGTTCAGAGAACAGGGAGATCATTGTTTCTCTAGGAAAACTGGCTTTTAACCAGCTGGAGAAAGGCAACCTGATTTTCTACGAGGCAGACCTGGAGAGTGTGACATCGATATCAGAGCAGCCTCAGTGTACTCAGGAGTGTTCACCCAGATTTTTAAAGAGGAGTGTGGGCTGTACCAGGACAAGGTGTTCTGCTTTGTCCATCTGAGCATCCAGGAGTTTCTGGCTGCCCTTTATGTCTTCTATTCCTTTATCAACACTGGGGTCAATCTGCTCACAGAAGAACAGCCAACCTCCGTTGAAGATAAAGCCATCCTCTTCTACCAGAGTGCTGTGGACAAGGCCTTACAGAGTGAGAACGGACACCTGGACTTGTTCCTCCGCTTCCTCCTGGGCCTCTCTCTGGAGACCAATCAGATTGTCCTACAAGGTCTGCTGAGACGGACAGTGAGTAGAGCACTGATCACTCAGATTAAACAATTTCTGCTGGGACAGACAGGAAAGGGCTCACAAACCAAGAAGAAAACAGTGTCTTACATCAAGGAGAAGATTGGTGAAGGTCTCTCTCCAGAGAGAAGCATCAATCTGTTCCACTGTCTGAATGAGCTGAACGACCATTCTCTAGTGGAGGACATCCAACAGTCCCTGACATCAGGAAGTTTCTCCAGAAAATCTCTCTCTCCTGCTCAGTGGTCAGCTCTGGTCTTCATCTTACTAACATCAGGGGAGGAGCTGGACGTGTTTGACCTGAAGAAATACTCTGCTTCAGAGGAGGGTCTTCTGAGGCTACTGCCAGTGATCAAAGCCTCCAAAGGATCTCTGTAGGTTCACTCATAACATGTATTACAATACACAATATATCTGGTAGTAGAATATGAAAGTTACGGTAACCTACAAAACATCTCTGTAGGTTCACTCACAACATGTTTTACAATACACACAACACTTTATACATAATACTAAAAAATAAGTCATAACAATATCCAAAACATCTCTGTAAGTTCACTAATAATAATGTATTAAAATACACAAGACAATATACCTGATAGTACAATATAAAAGTTATAATAATATAGAAAAACTTTTCTGTAGGTTCACTTATAATAGGATTCAGAATACACAACACAATATACCTAATACTAGGATATAAAAGTTGATAAAAAAAATCAAACACTACTACAAACGATTCAACATTGTACACCCATTAGATAATTAACATTTAAATATCCCTTGTTTTAAATATAAGTCAAAAATTTTAATAAAAGATCAATACAATTCCTTCATTACGAGAAGGTAAAAGATGCAAGTTATTTTAATCACAGTTCCTAACATTTTTTGTTTATTGTTTGTAAAGGCTGAATGGCTGTCATCTGTCAGAGAGATGCTGTAAAGCTCTGGCCTCAGTTCTGAGCTCCAACTCCTCTAGTCTGAGAGAGCTGGACCTGAGTACCAATGATCTGCAGGATTCAGGGGTGGAGCTGCTCTCTGCTGGACTGGGGAGTCCACACTGTATACTGGAAACTCTCAGGTCAGTTTGACTCCTATCAAATGTGGTCAAACCCCTTTAATAGACGTGAAAATGTCCTTGGTCACCTACCATCAATCTGTGTGCATTTATGTGAACAGATTCACTCACTTTAAATAAGCTGTTAATGTTTTGATTGTGGAGGGGGTCTTTTTCAGTTTTTACCGCCAGCGCCTCAACAACTCTTTCCTCAGCAACCAACCCTTCATCCTCCTCCTCCTCAATCAAATACCTATTAATATTAAAAGGCTGCTGATAAGATAATATACTCCAATTAGGATTCATTGTCTCCTTTGGGTCATCCAGAATAGTGCATTTCTTCACATGCTCTTGAATAGTGCTAGTCCTGCCGTGTAGTCTCAATGAAACTTTGCACAAAGTACAAACCACTATTTTTGTTTTCTGATCTAAGCAGAGTGTCTTCATGAGAACTTAAGTTGGTTGTGTTTCCCAATAGTGCAATCACACCAGCGCCGCAATACAGCCGCGCTTAAACTCAGAACTGAACTAAACCTTGGCAGTCTGCGTGCATCGCAGCGCCATTACCACTCATCTTATCAAACACAAGACCTCCATCTCACTCTATTAGTGTTGCCAGAGTAAAAGGTGTACGTTGGATTCAGTTTGTTAATGATGGTATAAGGTGGATGTTTTATTACATTCCTATTCTACTCATAATCATGTTGTCAGAGACTAAAGTGAACTTTAGACTTGTACATTAAAGATAATATCAGATTCTTCTTAGAACTGGTTCTTTTTGGGGATATTTTCAGGAGTTCTGCGGAATCTTTAGTTATTAGGGGCCGTATTGACAAAGCTTTTTACCTTACCGCTAGCAGTGCTCCTAACTCGCGCTAAAAGTTTTTACATAGGAGTTTTTTCCTGAAAGTATTTCACAAAGCCGCTGAGACCTACTCATACTAAGGATAAATCACGAAGAGTGAACTAAGAGTGATTCCCCCTGACGTTGATTCTCGTGCACGAGTTTAGAAGCGGTCAGTACCGTGATTGGTTGTTGAGTTGAGGTGGGCTCGGTGAAATACATCCGCAACATAGGCTACAAATGAAGTCCTATCAAATACTCATGGACAGTGCAGTTAGCAGAATGCACACATGATGACAACTTTGTGCCGACCACGATAATGACGGTGTATGCACGTTAAATACTGTAGAGAGAGAAAGCAAACAATAAAAATATGTCAATGGCCTTATATCAAGGAGGTGATTAAAAGCACCCTGGAAACTATTATCCAATGAGCATATTTCCAGCACTTTAACAATTTATCAGTCCATATTTATCATCCCATAGCACCGTTTCAGTCCTCCTATCATGGTGAATCAAAGCGAAGACAAAGACGTGAAACACAAGCGAAAGTCCGACTCCCAGGACCAATTGCTACTGAGCTGATAATAAACTTAATACAATAACTCATCTTACAATAAATGATTAGAATAACATTATGATTGTTTGAAATAAATAATGATGATTTAAGCGACGTATGACTATTTATACATGAAACAAATAATGATGGTTTAAGTGATTTATTTGTATTTATATATTATATAATTAAGGATGATTAAAGGTACATTTGTAAAATTGTCTGTTTTAACCATCACTGATGGTTGGGATATTCCTAAATCATCGGCATTGCAAAGTTGCATTTTCCCAGTCGATATATATCGAAGAATTGCCAAACATTTTATCTCCGGACTCATTCCTGTTTGTTGGGGAAGTTATTGCATCCCGCACTAATTCACCCACAAGTTTGATACCGTCACGATTTAGCCTGTATTTAAGCGACCTTGGGTATCTTGAAAGGCACTATAAAAATCCAAGTTATTATTATTATATCTCTTTATCAATTCGCAGTCCTCCATTGATTCCAAAATATTTCGTCTTGCTCCTGCCATTTTCAATTCCTCTGTGAATAGGTCTTGCTGGGTATGGAGTCCTTTCGAGGACTTCTAAGCTCTCCTAGACTTATGTGTTACTTTAAGGAATAAAATACTTCGTGAATTGCTATTAGTAAAATAAATTAGGAGTCCTAAATTTAAGACTGACACGCCAATTATTTTTAGGAGTTTTCCTAAATTCGCCACATATGGGATAGTTTTAGCTCAAAGATTCTTTGTGAATACAGACCCAGACTTCTAAGTATGTTATATTTAGGAGATCAACTCTACTGACATCTGGTTAAACTAATAAAACATATTTAAGAACAAATTTAAACAGATTCTAACATAATGTGTTTATTGTGTGTAAAGGTTGAATGACTGTCATCTGTCAAAGAGATGCTGTGAAGCTCTGGCCTCAGTTCTCAGCTCCAACTCCTCTAGTCTGAGAGAGCTGGACCTGAGTACCAATGATCTGAAGAATACAGGAGTGAAGCTGCTCTCTGCTGGACTGGGGAGTCCACACTGTACACTGGAAACTCTCAGGTCAGTTTCATCATAATCATTATTTTCGTTTTCTGATCCAAGCAGAGACTAACCTCACGGGGATCACACCGGTGCCGCAATACAGCCGCGCTTAAACTCAGCACTGAACTAAACCTTGGCAGTCTGCGTGCATCGCAGCGCCATTACCACTCATCTTATCAAACACAAGACCTCCATCTCACTCTATTAGTGTTGCCATGACAGTAAAAGGTGTACGTTGGATTCAGTTTGTTAATGATGGTATAAGGTGTATATTTTAATACATTCCTATTCTACTCATAATCATGTAGTCAGACAGTTAGGTGGACGTTAGAGTTGTTTATTAAAGATAATATCAGATTCTTCTTAGAGCTTCTGCTTTTTAGGGACATTTTCAGGAGTTTTGTTGAATCTTTAGTTATTAGGGGCCGTATTGACAAAGCTTTTGTCTCTTACAACTAGGAGTGCTCCTTACTCACGCTAAAGGTTTTTACGTAGGAGTTTTTTCTTAAAAGTATTTCACAAAGCCGCTGAGACCTAATCATACTAAGGGTAAATCACTAAGAGTGACTCCCCCTGACTTTGATTCTCCTGCACGAGTTTAGAAGCGGTCAGTACCGTGATTGGTTGTTGAGTTCAGGCGGTCTCAGTGAAACTCATCCGCAACATAGGCTACAAATGAAGCCCTTTCCAATACTTATGGACAGTGCAGTGAGCAGAATACAGACATGATGACAACTTTGTGGTCTGCAAGTTAGGGAAAGACAGAAAGCAAGCAATAAAAATATGTCAAATGCATTTTTTCAAGGAGGTAATTAAAAGCACCCTGCAAACTATTATCCAATGAGCATATTTCCAGCACTTAAACACTTTCAATATCAGCCCATTGGGCCGTTCAAGCCCTCCTATCATGATGAATGAAAGTGAAAACAAAGACGTGAAATGCAAGCGAAAGCCCGCCTGGTCCGACTCCCAGGACCAATTGCTACTGAGCTGATAATAAACTTAATACAATAAATCATTTGAAAAAAATAATGATGATTAAAGTGATGCATTACTATTGATACAAGAAACAAATAATTATGGTTTAAGTGATTTATTTATACTTATTTATTGAATAATTAAGGATGATTAAAGGTACATTTGTAAAATTGCCCGCGTCTGTCTTAACCATCACTGATGGTTGCGATATTCCTAAATCATCGGCATTGCAAAGTTGCATTTTCCCTGTCGCTTAAAATCGAAGAATTGCCAAACATTTTATCTCCGGACTGATTGGGTTATTCCTGTTTGTTGGGGACGTTATTGCATCCTGCACAAATTCAACCACAAGTTTGATACCCTCAAGATTTAGCCTATATTTAAGTGACCGTGGGTATCTTGAAAGGCACTATAAAAATCCAAGTTATTATTATTGTATCTCTTTATGAATTCGCAGTCCTCAATTGATTCCAAAACATTTCGTCTGGCTGCAGCCATTTTCAGATTCTCTGTGAATAGGTCTTATTGAGTAAGGAGTCCTCTCGAGGACATTTAAGCTCTCCTAGACTTAGGTGTTACTTTTAGGAATAAAATACTTTGTGAATTGCTGCTAGTAAAATAAATTAGGAGCCCTAAAACTAAGACTGACAGAGCCATTATTTTTAGGAGTTTCTCCTACATTTGCCACATATTGGCTAGTTTAAGCCATACGATTCTTTGTGAATACGGACCCAGACTTCTAAGTATGTTATATTTTGAAGATCTACTCTACTGACATTTAGTTCAACTAATAAAACATATCTAAGAGCAAATTTTAAATAAAATATTGATCACAGTTGCTAAGATGTTGTGTTTTTTATGTGTAAAGGCTGAATGACTGTCATCTGTCAAAGAGATGCTGTGAAGCTCTGGCCTCAGTTCTCAGCTCCAATTCCTCTAGTCTGAGAGAGCTGGACCTGAGTACCAATGATCTGCAGGATTCAGGAGTGAAGCTGCTCTCTGCTGGACTGGGGAGTCCACACTGTACACTGGAAACTCTCAGGTCAGTTTGACTGAATGTTACAACACAAGTTTCACATCAGAGGACATTTAACAGATTTACCCTCAGAAAGTTAACACGTCTAAATAAATTAGTAGAATATGTCCTCCCAGGGCTCAAGACACATTTTCTTCTGCTGCCACTAACTTTTTCATTTGGTGGCCTCCTAACCAATGTGGTCGCACCCCTTTAATAGATGTGAAAATGTCTTTGGTCCCGTACCATCAATCTGTGTGCATTCATGTGAACAGATTCACTCACTTTAAATAAGCTGTTAATGTTTTCATTGCATAGGGTCATTGCATAGGTCTTTTTTTCAGTTTTTATTGCCAGCGCCTCGACATCTCTTTCCTCACCAACGAACTCTTCATCTTCCTTCTCCTCAATCAAATACCCAGTTATAATAACCGGCTGCTGATTGGATAACATACTCCAATTGGGATTCATTTACTTCAATGGGTCATCCAGAATAATGCATTTCTTCACATGCTCTTGAATAGCGCTAATGCTGCTGTGGTGACATTTCAATGAAACTTTGCAAAAAGTACAAACCACTATTTTGGTTTTCTGATCTAAGCAGTGTCCTCACGGGGATCACACCGGTGCCGCAATTCAGCTGCAATTTAACAAAGCACTGAACTAACTAAACCTTGGCAGTCTGCGTGCATCGCAGCGACATTACCACTCATCTTATCAAACACAAGACCTCCATCTCACTCTATTAGTGTTGCCATGAGAGTAAAAGGTGTACGTTGGATTCAGTTTGTTAATGATGTTATAAGGTGTTTGTTTTATTACATTCCTATTCTACTCTGAACCATGTAGTCAGACAGTTGGGTGGAGTTTAGAGTTGTACATTAAAGACAATATCAGATTCTTCTTAGAACTGCTCTATTCAAGAGCATGTTAAGAAATGCACTATTCTGGATGACCCAGAGAAGAAGATGAATCCTAATTGGAGTATATTATCCAATCAGCAGCCAGCTATTATTACTAGTTCTTTGTTTGACGAGGAGGATGAAGTGTTGGTTGGCGAAGAAAGAGATGTCGAGGCGCTGGCAATAAAAACTGAAAAAGAAGTTAGTGGCAGCAGTAGAAAATGTGTCCCAAGATCCCATGGCATTAAGATTTCACTCTATGAAGTTTTCCAACATTAATTTTAGTTCCCCTAGCCTGACTATGGTCCCCCAGTAGCTAGAAATGGTGAAATGGTGTAAAGCGAGCACTAGGTATCCTGCTCTGCCTTTCAAAAAACACAGCTCAGATGCGCCGATTTGGAATTTTTCCCATATGTCGTCGGGGGAATGTTACCTCCCCTCTCTGCTTTGCCCGCCTAGAGAATTTGTCCCGCCAATGAGACAATGAGCTATGACTGTTGTACACTTCTTTGTTATTTGGATAACCGTTTTGCTGTTGGCGTTATGCCACATAACACGTCGGGTTCTCAGACATCTCTGGTATTTCCAAGACGAGCCTCGTAGTGGGGGTTATCTCAGCCATGGTGGAGAAGGAATTGGAGGAGAAAGGGATTGTTGCCCTTGATTGTCTCCCACAGGAGCCTGGCTGCCAGACAGTCCCTTTCTCCTCCATGTCGCAGTTCAGTCTACTTCAGATTGATGTGGAAGTGGAAGAACCAGAGACGTCGGAGAGCACGACGCAGTCGTTTGAGATTCATAATATCGTCTGGAGGCGCACACAGCTTTTGGCCGTGATAATATATGTATTATATGATATAGATATCTATGTATCATATAATACTATTTAGATATAGAGCTCCAGGAATCCCGCCAGAGCACCCGGAGTGTGCTAGACTATTCACAGAACACGGCCAAAGGCTGTGTGTGCGTCGCCATTTCGATACATCCACTGCAAACAGAGCGCATGGTACCGTGGCCGCAAGCTGCTCAGGGCCGCACCCCCACCCTCCTCCTTGACCCGCCTCTCTCCTCCTCATTTGCATTAAAGCTACAGACACTGAAACAGCACGTTTGGTGAAAGCTCAAGGTACGACTGGCTCGTAGTGGCTGTAATTCTGCACCACGGCTGAATTTCGGGACGTTTTCACATACTGTGTTAGGGGCCCCCTATTACCTATATTAAAGCATCCATAAAGTAGTATGCCATGGGACCTAATTTATTTATATATTAAATAATTAAGGATGATTAAAGGTACATTTGTAACATTGCCCCTGTGTGTTTTAGCCATCACTGATGGTTGCGATATTCCTAAATCGTCATTGCAAAGTTGCATTTTCCCTGTTGCTAAATTAGTGTTAGCCAAACATTTTATCTCCGGACTGATTGGGTTATTACTGTTTGTTGGGGACGTTATTGCATCCCGCACGAATTCAACCACAAGTTTGATATCCTCACGATTTAGCCTATATTTAAGCAACCTTGATTATCCTGAAAGGCACTATAAAAATCCAAGTTATTGTTATTATAACTCAATTCACAGTCTTCCATGAAATGAAATACCTTGTGAATTGGTATTAGTAAAATAAATTAGGAGTCCTAAATTAAAGACTGACACACCAATTATATTTAAGGAGTGACACCTAAATTCGTCACATTTGGGCTAGTTTAAGCCATTCGTTTCTTTGTGATTACGGACTCAGACTTCTAATTAAGTTATATTTCAAAGATCTACTGTACTGACATTTAGTTAAACTAATAAAACATGAACAAATGACCACAGTTCCTAACATGTTGTGTTTATTGTGTGTGCAGGCTGAATGGCTGTCATCTGTCAGAGAGATGCTGTGAAGCTCTGGCCTCAGTTCTCAGCTCCAACTCCTCTAGTCTGAGAGAGCTGGACCTGAGTACCAATGATCTGCAGGATTCAGGAGTGAAGCTACTCTCTGCTGGACTGGGGAGTCCACACTGTACACTGGAAACTCTCAGGTCAGTTTTACTCAATGGTCAAACAGTTACACCACAAGTTCTACAGCAGAGGACATTGAACAGATTTACCTCCAGAAAGTTAACAGGTCTAAATAAATAAGTAGAATATGTCCTCTCAGTTTTCATTGCATAGGGGGTCTTTTTCAGTTTTTATTGCCAGCTCCTCAACATCTCTTTCCTCAACCAACCAACTCTTCATCCTCCTCCTCCTCAATCATATACCGAGTAATAATAGCCGGCTGCTGGTTGGATAATATATTCCAATTAGAATTCATTATCTTCTCTGGGTTATTCAGAATAGTGCATTACTTCACATGCTATTGAATAGCTCTTGCACAAAGTACAAACCACTATTTTAGTTTTCTGATCTAAGCAGAGTGTCTTAATGGGAACTTAGAGTGAGTGGGTTGTATTTCTCAATAGAGCGATCACACCGGTGCCGCAATGCAGCCACACTTTAACTCAGCACTGAACTAAACCTTGGCAGTCTGCGTGCATCGCAGCGCCATTACCACTCATCTTATCAAACACAAGACCTCCATCTCACACTATTTGTGTTGCCATGACAGTAAAAGGGGTAAACAGTGTTGGGAAAGTTCACTCTCTACGTGAACTAGTTCATTGTTCAGTTCACAAATTTCAAAATGAACTAGTTCAGTTAAACGTCTTTTTTTCAATATGTTGCTGTGAGCTATTCATTTTTCCAGTATTTTGAACATTGAGCCTACTTTGTGGTTTGTCTAGGATGAAATAGAGTGATTGAATCAAGTATCATAGCGAAATACAGTTTATATCGTGTTTTATTGCACATTTAGCGCATTTTGTAAATCCCATTGATTTCTGTTGGAAGACTCATTGCTCGTTGGCCAGAAACGGAAAGGGGGGGTGTTCATGTTTGGTTGTAGTCTTTTTGCTCGGTTCTAGCCCAACTGTTGAGACAGATAACAGAGCGAAAAGACAACAACCCAACGTAAACAGCCCCCCATTCTGTTTCCGGCCAACAAGAAATGATTCTAGGAGGTATTCTAGTCTGCTGAGCGATGAGTCAGAGAGCTAACGTTATGGATTGTACATATTTGTTGTACGTGTTGTCTGATTACAGTTTAATTCACTTTTCACAATTTTACAGCTCTCGTTTTGAAGAATAATCACCGCGCCATTAGTTTCAATGGGAATCGCGACGGTCTATACTTTCAACATAAAGGGTGTACATAATTATAATTTGAAATTCGTCCCAGCCTTAAAACCAGCCTTTGTAGAACTGGATTGGATCGAGGTGCGTTCACTTTCACATCTCAAGCCAACCGTACTAGGGTTTGTTTGGAAGCGAACCGAGACCAGCTGTTCAGGGAGGTCTCGGTCGGCTGATTTGGTTCACATCAAAGTGACGCAAACATACCGAACCAAGGGGACCAAACTCGTTTAGTGCTCAGTAAATGCTGTTGGTGTGAAAACATGAACAAACTGCTGAAACAGAACTATCGTCATGTAATCCATTGATTTCAACAATGTAACTGTATTCTAAATACCAACTATTTAAATTGTAACTGTAACGGAATACAGTTAGCTATAATTTGTACTCTGAATACGTAACGCTGGTACATGTAATCCGTTACTCCCCAACACTGCCCATAGCAATAATAATAGCAACCCCAGTCGATAATGTAACAAATTTCTGAGCGCATAATATAATAACATTTTGCCTATAATGTTACAACGTATAACATTCGTTCACCACAAATTACTCTTAAAAGAGTAATTTTGAAGTGCCAACATTTTAATATTTTTTAACCATTCAGCGAACAAAAGGCAACAGGCTGATTATCATTTAGGGGGCCACTCAATGACATGCAGAACCGTCATCAACACGCCCACTGAAGTGGTGTGAGAAATACAAACTGTTTACTCATCATTCACTACGGACAAAATACTAACTCAGGGGTAGTATTATTCAGGACATTTTCAGGGTGCAAATGTCAGGATATGTTGTTCACACATACGGCCCATCAGGAGAATATCAGGACTTACACGGGTGTCTGAAAGCAGCTATTGTGTGAGCATTTAATTACATTATAAAATTAGTCAATTTATGGTAACAGGGGTAATTGTTCAAAGCAAAGTGTAGTATACTATGCATGCAAAGCAATTATTAAATAGTTTTAACTGTTATTCAGGGCTGAAAAGTGCATTGACATTGGTTAGTTAGTTGAAAATAATAATTATCATTGAGATTAAACATCTCTTCCAGTGTCCTTGCCAAGACAGACAGCAGTAGCCTAGAGTCAAACGTAGCATACACCCAAAACATAAGAAAAATAAACCAACAACAACAGTCTGCAGGGGGGATGGGGGATATCAATATCGCAAGACATTTCGGGAGGCTCAAGGAAGAGAGTAATATTACATTTGGGCAACAAAGTGTAGTCTTGTGGTGGACTCTATAGGCATAATTCACCAAACTGTTATTGACATATTCTCGTTCTGCGTTATAGGGACACTGTCTCTTTAAGATCAAGTGACTTATGTGTCGGCGCGATGTTTGAATTTAACTGATACAAAAGTTAATTCTAAACAGCATTTTACACGGTAGCCTTTAATAGGAAATGCTCAAAGGTAAATCAACGTCATTAAACCCTTTTATGGGGAGAGAAGCCGCCGAAGAGTGTGACCGAAGGGAGCGCTGTTGCACATTTTCTGCAAACATGCACGAGTTTGAAGCGTAGACAGGGACGAAGTCGTTCACGTGCGGAAACATGCCCAAGCTTAAAACTTAACGTTTGTATCGTCATCGATCACTCGGATTGGGGGTATTCTTTTTGTGGCACCGGATGTACGTTAAGTGGCTGGAGAAAAAACGGTTGATTTGCCTCTGTGGTGGCATAACAAGAGCGCAACGAGCGCGCAGAGCCAACACTATTCCGCACCAAGTGACATGATACAGATATTGAGGATGATAAATTAAAAGCAGGTTGCTGTCGGGCGCTTCTTCTCGAGGCACGTCGTGCTTCCACTGGAACTACAGGCTGCTTCCGCTTCAGTTGCGTAATACTGTCGGCTCTGCGCTCTCATTCCACAGGGCAGTGGGCTTCAGCATCACATCACAGATCGCCCCTGCATCACACCAAACGTAGGCAAAGTGACCTTGGCGGCTTGCCCCAAATTGGTGCCCTAATAAATTGGGCTCCTTGACCCACTACAAATACTCTTATGTTGCATGTAAATCCAGGCAAGTCACTGCAATCACACACCCACTTCACTTACAGGCATTAGTTCATTGTTTACTTCATACTGCAGTAAAAAACAACAACTGTGTGCATTATAACAAAAACATAAATAAAACATGAGATCCCCCCACCTTGTTATTAAATGTGCTTAATAAATACATTTGATTTGATTTGATTAGCATTTTGTGCATGTGTGTTCTTACCTGCGTGTGTGTCGATGTCGGAGCCGTTATGTTTAAAAACATGTCTTAGCTCGGCGAGTGTGTCGCTGCCTTTGTCTTGACGTACGGTGTGTGCACATGCGCATGTGTGTGCGTGCGTAAGTGTGGACTTTTGTGTATGTGTCGCTGCATTTGTCTTGACGTGCGCGCGTGTGTGTGTGGTTGTGTGTGTGTGTGTGTGTGTGTGTGTGTGTGTGTGTGTGTGTGTGTGTGTGTGCATTTCCATGTATGTTTGTGCGCATGTGTGTGTATGTGCGTGCTTGAGGTGTATGTATGCGTTTGCATGTGCTGTGTGTGTGTGTGTGTGTGTGTGCATGCATTTCCATGCATGTTTGTGCGCGTGTGTGTGCGGTGTGTGTGTATGCGGTGTGTATGTGCGTGCTTGAGGTGTATGTATGCATTCGCGCGTATTGTGTGTGTGTCTGTGTGTTTGCATTTCCATGTTTGTTCGTGTGCATGTGCGTGTGTGTACGGTGTGTGTATGCGGTGTGTATGTTTGTGCTTGAGGTGTATGTATGCGTTTGCGCGTGCTGTGTGTGTGTGTGGGCTGCAGGCTGCTTGGCCAACTCAGTCTCACGGAAATACGTGACACTGTCACGTCATTTAATCTATTAATTTGTGATCAGGGACACGTAATTTAAAACATTTCGTGCCAAAAGCACAAATTTCTAACAATATGACAGCTTTTGGCCACCCGTTTCTACTTTCACCTTTGATTCTGAGAAATTGTGACAATTCACGGATATATTTAATGCAGGTGCGCTGCTCTGTAGGCAAACCGCAACGAAAGAAAAGGTAGCTGCTTCATCTCGTCTTTTTCAAATGAGTTTGAAATTTGTGCTTTTGGCATGAAAATTTTGAAATTAGGTGTCCCAGATCACGAATGAATAGATTAAAGGACGTGACGTGTCAGTGTCACATATTTCCGTGAGACTTGGTTGGGTTGGCACATGCGCACATCAGTAACTTGAGTAACTGGTGCGACAGGCCAACTAATATAGTAGTAAAATATTTATATATATATATAGTGTTTGTTATAACGCCATTTAAAGAACAGCATTATGTTACGCTGTTATTTTTTCAGTAACGGGGTAATCAAACTAACTACTGTTTCCGTCGTTACAACTCCGTAACTGTAGGTTAAATGCGGTGCGTTACAATGGCTGTGTCTCAAATTCAGGGGCCGCATCCTTTGAAGGATGCGCCCCCTGAATTGAGACACAGCCTATTAATTAATTGAATAAACAGCGTAATCCGAACGCACCCCTGGCTCCACACACAAACTGGTGAGTGAGGACACGGGCTCGGTTAACAGCAAGATTAGCGATCATGATTGGCTAAGGCAAAGTCATGTTTCATGGTAGCCAAACGGAGCCAGTGTTTTTACACACAAACCAGGACACACACACACACACAAACAGACACACACACACACACAAACACACACACACACACACACACACACATTAACACACAAACCCTCACCAAACAGATTCTATGAAGCAGCAGAATTGGCAAGTCCGGAGCAATCCGATGAAAAGTTGGCATTTTCTGTAGTATTCGGCAGATGTTCCATAGCCTTTGCAACCAAGCAAATTAAAATTGAGTTGGAAATATATCAGGGCCTTCAATGGGCAGTTCAACCATTTAGCACATTAAGGCCTAGTAAAAACTGCTCAGAAAAATCCAAATTCTTTGACAGATAGCATTCTTTTTTTTCCACAGTAACGCAAATAGTTAATTTTCCTGGTAAGGCAAGGCAAGGCAACTTTATTCATTTAGCACTTTTCATACACAAGGCAGACTCAAAGTGCTTCACTTATAAAACATTGTCATACAATAAAACAAAATAATAGATAAGTAAAAGAAAACATATGCAAAGAAATGAGTAAAATAGAAAGTTAAAAAGGCATTTTAGTAATAAAATAGAAAATAAAGGCAAAGTTAAAAAAGCTTTTTAGAAAGTGCAATGTATTTAAGATTTAGCAGAAAGCTAAAGCAAACATAAAAGTCTTCAGTCTTGTTTTAAAGGCGCTCAGTCTTAAATCCTCAGGGAGTTTATTCCAGCTTTTTGTTGCATAGTAACTAAATCCTGCTTTCCCATGTTTCGTGTTTACTCTGGGGATAATTAACAGATTGGTCTCAGAAGATCTTAGTGGTCTAGAAGGCTTATGTAGTGGAAGCATACCAGTTAAATATTTTGAGCCTAAACCATGTAGGGATTTATAGGTTAGCAACATGATTTTAAAATCAACCTCACAGCTAGTTGCTGCAATATTCTGCACCCTTGACCTTTTCATGTTAACGGTTAACCGTATTGACACCCTTCTGTCTGTCTGTTGTGCTATCTGCATGTTACAATGTCCTGTTTCGTCTCTCTTCCTTAACGCGGCCGTACGGCTCGTCCTCAGGTGGGGGCGTCCATTTTGACGACTGTCACACACTCTTAAGCATGCAACACAGAGCTCATGACCTGCAGCACACTGACACAGAACCCCTGCTGCCTCTGCTCTGCCACAAAGAAGCTCACAACACAGACTGCGAGGCCACCACAGCACTGAGCTCTGTCAGCAGCACGTGTATAGCAGAGGGATGGGGGGAGGAAGGAGATGGGAAGAAGGAGGGAGATATGACCAATCTAAGGGTGATAGCAGAGTTGGGAAACATGGAAGAAAAAGAGGAAAGTAAGATGACCAAAACATCCACACTTTTGACCAAAAGCACCACTTGGCCCGAGGAGATGAACGGGAGAGGGAGCTGCCAGACGAAGGACGAGGGCCGACCTGTAGAGGAGGTGGACAAGATAGGAGGAGAAGGAGAGGGATGCCCCACCTCTGAACGTGTCTATTGGATAGAGACCACAGAGGGACGAAGAGAGGAGGGACAGCAGGAGGGAGGAGAGCTGGTTAGGACTGATGTAGGGGAGGAGAAGGGGGAAGAAGAGGAGGAGAGGGGAGAACGACAGACCCAGAGGATCAGGAGAAGCAAGGAGCCAGGAGCAGCGCATGTTGTCCCCCCCCCTCGCTCCAAAAGTGTCGGCTCTTTCACACAGGGATCGAAGCACAGAGAGGGCCAGCGACAGAATACCCACACTTCAGCGGGCTTTCTTAATCTGTACCGCTCTATGCACAATATTAACAGAAAGGAGGTTATGTCAGGGCATTTGCCCAAGGCTGTGTGTGATATACAGGCTCGCATATTTGCTTACAAAGAAGAGATGGTCAATGGCCTGAACAAGGCTGAACCGCGAATGGTTCCGCTCCACGCTGGAGAGCAGGGGACGGAACACGGTGGAGCCCCCAGGGCGCCCACCGTGCAGAACCGCATCTCTCAGTTTCAACGCCTGATAAACAAATCTCAGTCCATGCCAGACCTGGGATGTCGGGGAGGAGGAGAGAGATGTGCGAGGGACAGAGTAGGGGAGGTGGCTGGACACGGTCCAGGCCACATGTCAAACTATAAACCTCCCAAACACGGCCCTGCCTTGCGCCTGGAGAGGCCGGGGGTCCGAGCCCTAGAGAGCCGGCGTGCACCTGAAGGCCGGTCCACCGTTGTCCATAAGCCAGCAGTGTTACACTTCCTGGACAAGAAGGAACCCTCACAGACCAACAACAGCCCTCAGAACTGCTCCGTGGTCCAACAGATCAACCACAACACTCGTCTATGCTACGAAAAGGAACACATAGACAAGAGCAGGCATGGTACTTCACATAATGTACATGGCGATAGCAGACATTGCAATGAGAAGTGCACAGATTCCCCACCCGTACGCTATATAAACTCAAGAATGCAAGATGGGACACATGCAGGCCACGTCAACTACACGCACCATCGCAAACATCTCCACAGCCAATGTAGCGAGGTTAGAGAGCAGTACAGCAGCCTGCATCAAACCCCTTCACGGGAATGCAAGGTTGAGGAAGGCAGCCTGGCATTGGACTGGTTAGTGTACAATGGCTCTTCTATGTACAGCAAAAGTGAGCAGGAAAGAATATCTTATTCCTCCCATCCGCCCCGTTTCTCTTCTTCTAACGACCACAAGAACCCTTTGCCATGCAGGCCTTCCCCACCTGTCCTTCAGAGTCCTAACCTCTGTGGAGGCAGCGGTCATCAGAGGTCAGATCAATACCAGCCTGCAAGCCTCCTCAGTCCCACTCCTTATCTGAGCCAGGGAGCTCCAGCCTTGAGCAAATCGCCAATTCCAAGAGCTGTAAATCCCTGCGTGATGCCAAACTCCTCAGTCCCTGATCCCTGCAGGCTTACTGGTAACCCTGTAAGTACACAGCAAGCAAGACAGTTCTTTGCAGGGCTCCAGTGCAAATCTGATGGATCCACCGCCCCCACAGAGCACAGGAGATACACTTCATCCTCTCAGAAACCTGCGGTCCCAACCAGGGCGCTCATTAACAGTTCCCCCAGTCCCCTTGGCCCCCTTCCAACACACAGAGAATGCGGTAGGCGGTCCACTACTTGTTCTAAGGTGTTAGATAGCCCTCACCCAACCCCTGGTTACTTTGCTGTTGCAGACTCTAGTCGACCTCTAGATCCCTGCAGAGCCCCCCGCTCCACCAGCTCCGTGTTCCTGGCCCTGGAGC
>OOFH01111824.1:0-17233 GCA_900323355.1 Merlangius merlangus
GGTAAGTGACTGAAAAATAAACCCCAACAGTGTTACAGGGAGAGGGCGCGAGAGCGCTGCCTTCACCGGTAATGACCGAAAGTAATAAACAACAGTGTTACAGGGAGAGGACGCGAGAACGCTGCCTTCACCGGTAAGTGACGGAAAGACCTAAAAAAGGTGGTAAAAGGTCTGGAAAGACCTTTTACCAAATAAATTTGGTAACCCAGAACACAGCCGAGCTGTTTCTATAAGGGAGCTATCAGTAGCGAAATTAATCCCAGTAGTGAAAATAATCCCAGCAGTGTTGCCGGGAGAGGACGCGAGAGCGCTGCCTTCACCGGTAAGTGACTGAAACTAAACAAAAACTTGGAAGCTTCTACTCCCGCGCTGTACAGACCAACAGCCCCTGGAGGACGAGTACACCCGTTGCTCCGACCCTTGGTCGCGAGGCTGCACAGTCTGGAGCGCGATCCTTTTCAAAAAGCGAATACGCTATCCGCAAGCGGTACTACAACATGCGTCTTTGCGAGAAGATGAAAGGAACAGATCCTCTGTCGACACCGGGCTATATAGCCAATCCGGTGTCACGAGGGTCACATGTGACCTTGTTGGTATAGGTACTCGAACTGCGCATGCGCGAGACGGATAAATCCAGTGCTTAATGCACCGCCTCTGGCGGTCAGTAAGGATGAAATAGAACTACTGCATCGTTCCAACATTTTGGGACATGCTGGGTTTGCAACGACTTATTGAAAATGTATTGAAAGATTTTACACAATTCCTTAGAACAGAACTTAAGCATACCACAAATATTATCAGGACCACAGCTTTTATTTGCATTTATGGAAGATAATGCCTTTTATACATTACCCTCATCAATTGCAACGTGATTCTGATCGATTAAATTATGACTAAGTTCCGGAATTTCTGTACTGAAGTGTCAAATTGGGAAAAGAATGTATTAAGAGCATTTGCAAGGTCAGAGTCTGAATCAAAATTCTCTAAGATCACAGTGCTGATGTTTTTTGAGTTACTGATGCCTGCAATAGATTTCATGGTTGACCAGGCTGAGCCCAAGTTGTTAGCATCCATGTTATTTTCCAGAGTTGTTTTTAAGTCCTTTTTAGCTCTAAGGATTTCAATTTTCAAGTCTTCTTTGCTGTATACAGTTCAGAGGCAGTCCCATGTTTGAAGGCACGTTTCTTAGCCTGTATACAGGCTTTGACGGATTTAGTGACCCATGGCTTATTATTAGAATACATTTTTACCCTTTTGCATGGGATGATCATGTCCCTACAGAATGCTACATAAGAACATATTACATTGACTAACTGATCTAGGTCTTCCCCAAAAGCCTGTATGAAAATGTCCCAGTTAGTACAGTCAAAACAGGCCTTTAGACACTGCACAGATTCTTCAGTCCAAACTTTAGATTGCAGCTTTTGTACTACCTCATACACAGTTTTACAAGGGGAGGGGTTGTGCTCTGGGGTGGATATACACCTGTGACGACTGTGATGAAGACTTGGGGAAACTCACGGGGCAGGTAAAAGTGGCACAACGATACTGACAAAAGTTCCACATCGGGGGTACAGATGCGTTCTCGCATTTCTTCTCCCTTTCTTCGTAGATATCTTCAGGACATCTTTGGATGAGATCTGGAATCTGTAGCGAGATGTCTGGCACGCCAGCCGGTCTCACAAAGTTGAGTTGCAGCAACTCACTTCTACCGTATTGCCTCCTGGCCGGGCAGGCAGAGATAATATCCAGGTATACTTGGAGGGATAGCAAAAATATTGATACGACGCGAAAGAAATCCATATCGCTTCAGTCAAGAGCACCGTACACAGTTAAGATCACTTGGGGTGTTGTTATCCCCGACAGAAACAAACGTGAAACATTAAAACACGATGCAAACATTAAAACGTTGTCAGCCAAACTTTTCCTGCCAGTGGCATCGTGCACATGCGCCCATTTCTTGTCCGCATCCCGTGCCATCCAGTGGTCCTACGATTCATGCAGACTGGCTTTGAACGGCTGATTCCATGGATGTACTCTGCGTGTTCCGTGTTTTCCCGCCGATGTGGCGAAGCTGTATGATTACACTTTTGAGAGTTAAAATAATGACTACATAAGCTGACTATGAACAATTATTGAAGTTTAACATTTTGTTCAGCAAATTTGACAACTGACAGATGCAAGATTTTAGCCAATGGAAAAACGCAAAATTCTGACGTGTACATTTATGTGCAGTTTTAGAATCATTTGTTGCAAAATGTTGCACATTTTATTCTCTATGCATAGCGCATCACGTCGATATTGCTGTTTAGTGCTGCTCTAGTTTTCACTGATTCTGGAGACCTGCAGTGAATTCAACCCGATCCACTTGACATCGGGTAGGCGCATGACAGTGGTACCGTAAAACGTCAATAGCCCAGGCTTTTCTAATGTCTCATATTGGCTGCTGGTATGTGGTGCACTTTCCTATCCTTAACGTAAACATTAACCTACTCAGTAGGCCTGCCCCTACGTGAGTCAGACATGACGATTGGTCTTTCCTTTCCCTTTTAGACTGTTTTCACCTTACCCAACACATTGACTTCCCCACACATACCAAAGGCCATATCCTGGACATAGTCTGCTCCGCCTCCCTACCCATATCTAATCCCCCATCCTGTCCCCTTCCCACTCTCTGATCATCTCTTCATCCTCTTCTCCGCTCCGCTACCTTCACCCCATAGTCCCAGAAAGCGCTCCATTTCCTACCGCAACATCAAATCAATCAATCCACTCTCACTCTCCCAGCTCATATCCTCCGCCTTCCCGCCTGACATTTCCTCCTCTTTCCCTGATGACTGTTCTGTTATGCGTAAAAGTTCCATGTTACAGGTATGCGTTTCTATTCAGGACGCATTCCCTTTAAAGGGCTCATGTCATGCCACCAGGTGTGGGGGTGATTAGCTGGTACAAGCCGTTTGGCACAGGGAAGGAATGATTTTCATAGTGACATCACAGGTGGGCGTGTCCACCTAGATGTGTGACGGATAGATGAGCAACGTTTGCTACAGTCCACTGGGTAGGCTGATCTATCAAGCGTACATCTAGGTGGACATGCCCACCTGTGATGTCACTATGAAAATCATTCCTTCCCTGTGCCAAACGGCTTGTACCAGCTAATCACCCCCACACCTGGTGGCATGACATGAGCCCTTTAAGACACGCGGTTCCAATCGGCCTATCACGTAACTCCAGGGAGTAAACTCATTTTGCGTCTAGTTGGTTCAGTGTTCCGTTGAAAAATGTAAATACAGAGCAATTTAAATACATCCGCCAACATCTTGTGCTTTACATAGCATCGTTGGTACGTATTCTGATTTAATCTTAAGATAGTAACCACTATTTTGACAAGTTTGTATAGCTTTCATTGTAAGACACTTCTGATTTCTCTGCCCTTTATTTGTGTGTTGCAGTTTCACCTTTTCCCATGTGCGTCCAATAAACGTGGAAGTGAGATGTACGCCTGCAGAGTCTTGGTGTTTTGGGAAAGAGTTTAGCTGGCCATCAGGGTATCAATGACTATGCCATCATGCTCAACGCCATCCTTTCTGACTCCCTTGACTCCCTTACCCCCTGGAAAACCTCCTCTGTTTCATTCACCAACTCCGCCCCCTGGTACGCTCTGGAATTCCGCACCATGAAACAGACTGGCCGCTAACTCGAACGACTGTACACATGAACCCGCCTCACCGTTCACGCCAAAGCCTACAAACATCCCCTCCTCTCACTGCCTTCTCCCCTGTTGACTCCTCCCATATCTTGGACATCATCACTGCGTCCAAGTCACTGATGATCTCCTCACCTCTGAAGACTCCGGTGCCCTCAACATCCTGCTATTACTTGACCTCTGCACAGCCTTTGATACAGTCAACCATTCCATCCTCCTTAAAAGGCTGCATCAACAGGGTGTTGAGGGCACTGCACTTGATTGGCTCACCTCCTACCTCACCGACAGGCAACAGTTCGTTTCGCTCCCTGCCCACACATCCACCCTCTCTCCTGTCACGCAGGGGGTCCCTCAGGGCTCAGTCCTCGGCCCCCTTCTTTTTATCTGGTACCTCTTCCCCCCCGGTCACATCATCCGCAACCTCAACCTGGACTTCCACTGCTACGCTGACGACACCCAGATCTACATCACCACCAAACCCACCCTAAATCCTCCCCTCACCCAACTCGAAACCTGCATCGCTACAATAAAAGCATGGCTGACCCTGAATTCCCTTAAACTCAATAGCAACAAAACAGAGCTCCTCCTCATAGGCACCAAATCCACTCTCTAAAAAACTGGACCCATCTCACTCAACATCTACACCTCGACCATCACTCCCTCTCCCCTGGATCGCAATCTTGGTGTTATCATGGACCCCACCCTCTTCTTCCACCTCCGTCGCATCGCCAAAATCAGACACTGCCTGTCCCCCCCTGCTGCTGAATCCCTTATACACACCTTCATGTCATCCCATCTTGACTACTGCAACTCCCTCCTCACTGGCATCACCTCTCATTCCCTCAATAGAATCGAAATGGTCCAAAACTCTGCAGCACACCTTCTCTCTCACACCTGGTCTCGTGAACACATCCCTCCTGTTCTCTTCACTCTCCACTGGCTCCCCATCAAACAACGTATCAACTTCAAAATCCTCCTCCTGACTTTCAAAGCTCTCCACCTGGCCCCGCCCTATCTCTCTGACCTCCTCATCCCCCATCGCCCCTCCCAAACCCTCACTCTGGAACTCTCTCCCCCAACCTGTCACGCTTCCCATATTCAAATCACGTTTAAAAACCTACATCTTTTCCCAAGCCTATGACCTCCCGTACCCAAAACCACCCTTATCCCTATCTACTATCACACTCCACCTTGCTTCTGTTCTCTGTTGTGCTGTCTTCCGCTTGTCCCCCCTGATTGTCATATCCCTCTTTGTGTTTTATATAAGCGTCTTTGGGTCACTGAAAAGCGCTATAAAAAATTACTGAATTATTATCATTATTATTTTTATTATTATGTTCATCCGATTTTAAAATTTTCTTGGAGGAGAAACGCCCAAACCCCCGTTTTAAAAGGACTCTAACTCCTGGGCTACAGCCCCGAATTGTTTTCCTGGTGATACAGCCTTGTTCCTTGGTAACAAAGAACAAAGCTCGATATTAAATCAAAACATTTGAATAGACTTTGCCTTTTGATATTTATTTTCATCGCTGCTACGACCCTATGAATTTAACTGTGGTGACTCTACAAAAGGGACCAACACATTGCCAGCCAAACAGAAGTAGTTCACCACCCTATAACTGTATATCATTATAGTCTTTAGGTACATGGGGACGTTAGATGCTAAACAAACAAACATTTTGTTATATACATCTCTGGTGCGTCTGAATCGCTCCCCACCAGCGGCCAAGCGGAGGAGGGGAGATGATTGGATAATAACATGGGAGTCGATGCTGATTAACACACCGCCGCGGAATCAATGGTGCTTCGCGTGGCGGCTGTGTGGACTGAGGCTGTTCTCGGCTCAGCCTTTGTTTTTCTGCCGTCTTTAAGTGCACAACAAAACATTGCATTGTCGTGGATTGATTTTTCATCATCAAATCACAGTGGGATTATATAGATGGCTCCTCCCGCCTGTCTTTCACAACACGTATTTTATTTAGCTTGTGCACTCATTGGATACATTCCGCTCCAGTGGGGGGGGTTCATGGGCCAATCACTCAGTGGGGCAATCCTTCTGTCGAATATAAAGAGTAAAAACCTTCAGAATAACGCATGGCCTAATCTGAAGGGAAGAAAACAACCGTTACTCGTAACGGATCAAGATGGGTCTGATGGCAGGGAAAAGTTGAAAAATAAAAAGCAATTATTGTCACAATCATATCCGGCACAGAAATGAAGAAGTGAGGAAACATTGTTTCTGCGTTCTGACAGCGGGCAACATTTCACAGTCACACACGGTGCTGATAGTGATGGTTAGATATAAAAATTGGCCAATATATTTCTAAAATTGTTCCCTGCCAGGCAATTTAAATCATCTATTTGCTACCAAACAAGGTGTTAACCAGTGCTGCATCCAAATCAAGCCAGACGTCCAAGTGCTGGTTTCATTTTTGTTTTACATTGGAGTTTCATAACAGCTCCATAAATCCTCCCGAAATCTAAATATTTCACATCCTCCTGGGATAGAAGACGAGCTGTGCGTAGCAGAGCTTACCTTGGTAGGGTTGCGGCGCTTATAAGTTATATTTTCATCAATAAAGAGAGATTTGCCTAAAGGAACAGGTGGGGCATTATCCATTTGTGAAGCTTGGGGGCTCTGCTGCTTGGGGTGTAAAGGCCAGGACCAGCGTGCTGAGCTTTGGCTCAGATAATGTCCTCTCATATTGTATTCCTTGCACACAACACCACAAGCTTCACGGCAAATGAGACACTTTGGCTTGGCGGCAAATGCTATTTTGCATGTCCAATCTTTCCGTACACCTCGTTTACATCGCCAACTTTCTCTCCCTGTTTTCCTGACATTGACATTTTGTTGTGCAGAGCCTCTGGGTTGTTTTTTTTAGGCTTTTCGGAGGACTGGCCCTAAAGTGCAGCTTATTCAGCGCGCTAAGCTACAGGCTACTGTGTGTGTGTGTGTGTGTGTGTGTGTGTGTGTGTGTGTACTAGTATTCTTTACTTGTCGGTTTATGCCGGTGCAGTTATGGAAACTATAACCTAGCTTGCTGTAGAATATTGTAGAACATTCAATCAATAACAACTCAAATGGCCCTTGTGAAAACAATATTTGCAGCATTTTGCTATGTGTCGTAGTATCGGGCTGTTCAGCTACAGTCCCGCAAAAAGAGCCTAATCACAGTTTGGGCTTTGGCTCAATTCATATTATCCCTATACTTCACTGTGCTCGTCCATTTTCAGTCATTCTTCTTAATATTGTAAGGTGAAGCAATTGCCCTCGTCTCTGTGCTTCACCCTCTGCTCATATCAAGTTCAACATCTCTCTGTGTGTCTGAGAACCACTATTTCCCCACAAAACTTGAAGACAGGATCAATAATGGAAGTCCGTAAAGGATGTTGTCGACATTCACTTGTATGTCCATTTATTGATAGTCGTTGAACGAGTTGTTGCAGGTTTAGAAGTGTGAAACTGGAAATGAACCAATATGCAAATTGGTTATAAAAATGTACTTATAAAGTTGTGAAATACAATGAAATATGAACGTAAATGATTACACAAGATATCTGAATTAAGTTACTCACAAACAAAGCTTCTCCAAGGCTTACACGGATGGATGACGTGAGATACAAAAAATATATGTTTCACCGTGTGGATCGCTGGCTCAAAAGACAGATCAAAATGGCTGCCGAAATAATGACCGATCACTTGACTAACATAATGTGACTCTTGTCAGCCAATGAGAATGAACACATATTAAGAAACTACAAAAAGGACTGCATACAAGTAATGGCCTGCAGGGGGCTCTAAAATCCCTTATACAAACTCGAAACGTGTAACGTAACAGATATGATATGGATTTGGATGTATGTTTGCTTTGTTTTTTATAAGTTGTTTACTAAGAGAATGGACCAATGTGTATTAAAGGATTTACTTTCAAAGAAAGGATAATTGGAGGAATTGAGGTTCCTTTTCAGAGACACCACTCTTCATGACGGCAGGTCTTTTCTATACCATCCTCCATCACAAGAAGCAGTCAGAAAGAGCTCATGTCAAGGGGAACTTTAGAGTAGCTATGGCCCAACGAACGCTTCATCTAGAGGAGAAAATCTCGCAATGGCTTGAAGTTATTATCACCTCAATTATCAAAGGTGTCAATCCTGTGTCTTTGTTCACAGCATAAACAAAAAAATATGGCTTTTTATGCTAAAGTCAAGTGGGCCTTTTCTTTTCCCTGATGTCTGGCTTCCCACTTTCATTATGGTGGCTGAAAAAGATCCACAGCCTCTGAGAGAGCCGCCACCAGCCAACACATCTAAAATCACTTCTCAAAAGTCTGTTGTCCACTAATTCTTTCAGAATATGGTATTATGTTTACAATTCAATTAGCATGATATAAACTGATATAAAGCAAATAAAGTAAGGACATTTGTGTTTGGTTATTTCTTTATTTCTCTGTGGTAACAATGCTTTTTGGCAATACATCGTACTGTTGGAAAGCCTGTATAGTCCCCTTTCAAATGGTGCCCCATTTGTAAGGAACATGCACTTGTGGGATGAGCAGCAGATCTGAATATATGGGTTGTGCCCATGAAATACTTGCCAAATCTTCTCTGCCAATGCCAAACAGCTTATTCTGCCATAGACTTGTTTGCTGTATGGTGGATTGGATGATTGAAGTTTGAAGAAACAAGACATATTGGAAATGTAACAATTTATTCATTTCACAAACAGGAGCATCAGTAGCGTATGGAAGAACCATACACAGCCTCAACAACCTGCCACATCCTCCTCATGCTGATCACACACTGCTGTGGGATGGCATCCCATTCTTCTACCAGCATTTGTCGCAAGTCAGCCAACTTGGTTGCGTTGGTCACTCTGGCACGAACAGCACGCCCAAGCTGATCCCACAAGTGTTCAATTGGGTTGAGGTCAGGACTTCTAGCAGGGTGAGCGTCATCTTGGAGGATAGAGTTCGGTCCCAGACTGTGGAGATATGGGATTGCCACTGGTTGCAGAATCTCATCTCTATATCTCTCTGCATTTGAGATTGCCTCCAATGATGACAAGCCTTGTTTTTCCAGTGAGGGAGATGCCATCCCACACCATCACACTGCCTCCACCAAAATGTTATTCTATAGGTGCAGCAATCAGCATAGCGTTCTCCGCGTCTTCTCCACACTTTGACCCTACGATCCAAATGCCGTAGGCAGAATCTGGACTCATCACTGAACATAACATTCCTCCACATGTTCAGGTTCCAGTGCACGTGTTGCTGACACCAGGGCAAACAGGCCTGACCGTGAAGGGCAGTCATGGCAGGACTCCTGGCAGACCCTATAAGACCGGAGATTGACTGCATGTAGTCTGTTCTGGATTGTCTGGTCAGAGAGCCGTCGGCCATATCGTCCTGCAAACCGTGACTGCAAATCTGTAGAAAACTAAGGCACCTAAGTGCTGACAGGGGGATGAAATGGTTTTCTTGGGGTGTCGTCTTCTTTAGACGCCCACATTGCAGCCTGTCTTTGACATCCCCCGTTATATGGAACTTGGCCTTCAGTTTGGAGAGGGTAATAGGGCACACTCCAAATAATGCCGCAACTTGGTTTTGCGGAACACCAGCTTGAAGTTGCCCTATCGCAAGGGAGCAGACACTTACTGACTGTAGCTGTACTAACAGTAGTAGGGCCCATGCTCACAGGTGCAGCCAATCAGGTGCCAATCAGGCACCTGATTGGCAGAACCTAGGGGTACCAGAAGCTCAAAACAAGTGTCAATTGCAACAGCAAAAAAATGGCAATGGCAGAAAAGATTTGGCAAATTTTTCATGGGCACAACCCACATACTCAGCCCTGCTGCTCATCCCACAAATGCATATTCCTTAGAAATGGGGCACCATTTGAAAGGCAACATAACAGGCTTTCCAACGGTACAAGATTTCTTACCAAAAACATTGTTACCACAGAAAAATAATCCACCAAACACAAACATACTAACAGGCATGTGGTGTGGATATGGTCTATTGTTTTACCAAAAGCGGATTTCTTTGAAAACAAAACTTGGTTAATAATTGCAATAAGTGTATCAATAATATATTTGTTTCTGGCTGATTTGCAGCAATAGCATAGACACGAATAAGAGATCAAGTTGAAAAATAAAGGGGTGTAGACCTTATTATCCCAGTGCCTGGAGAGACGGTATGAATGGGTGGAGAAGGAGTCGTACTTAAGTCTGACATTTCTTGAGCAAGGAAGAGATTCTTACCCATTGAGTAGCTCACAGCTGCTAGCCAAAATGAATGCTTGCCATTTCTTCATGATGGAAAAACAGAAGGCAATTCTTGAGAAGAACAGGGCCTGGCAGTGTGCCTGGGGACCCTGGTTCTGGTTGTGAGTCAACAGGGCCGGACGGGGCTGTGTGGTTATGAACATAGATCGATAAAGATTGAGCAGACACTTTTATCCAAAGCCACTTACAAGTGAGGCTGGGGGGTATCAAAGAGTACAATCAAATAGGGGGTATCTACTTTGTACTTAATCAATTAAGACATGGACAGTTACTGATTAATGAACACTAAGGTTGACAAGGCACCACAACGTGTTATGGGAATCTCTTGGCACCTCACGATTCGATTTGATTCCGATTATGAGGTCAACGATTCGATTCTGAAGCGATTATCATTTTTTGTAAGGAAGAATTTTCATGGGTGATTTTCAAAAATATATACAGTATATATATCTGGGTTTGCTACTCAGAGTTTGCTAATCACTTCCTACTTTTGGGATGGTCATTAAAGACATCAACAGACAAATTAACTTATCTTATATTTAATAAGAGGGAAAGCTTTTGTCAAAAATATGACTTTCTATAAACAATGCAATAATCAATGCAGCTTGCATTATAACACAATATGGAAGCATGCAAAAAAAAAAGGTTGCAGTTTTATTTTCTTTCTAATGACATTTCTGACATTTCTATGTCATTAAAGAAAAAGCTGCCCCTTGAATTAGAAGGAGTTCTTGGTTCTGGCTATAGGCTGAATCGCAATCTTGTCAAGACAAATTAGAGTGGCCAATACACACTGAAGATAAATTCAATAATTTTAAAATTACAAAAATGATCCCTCTCTGGCGAACAGAATGTTGCAGCAGGCAAAAAAAAAAGATTCTGATTATTAATTTATCTGCATCGAGACAGAATCATTCTAGCGAGAATCGCGATGCATCGAAGAACCGATTATTTTTCCCACCCCTACTTGACGGTACCTTACGAACCACCGAACAACAATATTAAAAAATATATATAATTTTTTCATGCAGACTATTGTGGTTTTATCACATATTTTAGTCTTCATTTGGAAAGGACATGTTATTAAGTGTAAATGATCACTAAGATGTTATTCCATTGCATTAATAGTACAATGATTGGATGACATAATAGATGTGGTGCGAATGCGTCACTATCTGCAATGAGAATTTTTATTCAATAACTACAAGATAAGAATATTAATTTGTCTTTTCCAAAGCCTCACCTGCAGCTTCTGACCATTGGCGGTTTAGAATTTCCAAAGCTTCTGGATGCTACTGAGATAAGGTCCTCTTCTGGTCCGCACTTTCTACTACTATTAATAACTTCATCACCTGATTATTTATTTATGGAGCGGCGTATTTACAAAACTTGTTTTAAATCCCCTGAAATAGATGCAATGTCAGAACTGTCCGGATCAATTTGAAACAGTTTGACTTTCAAGACGAGTCAACGCGTAACTTGCTTCCCCTTCGTAGAATGTCAATGCACATCATACAATGTAGACAACAGGGCTGTTCAACTTTACAACATGTATGAAGTCAGTTTGGGCCATGATATATAGTTCAAATACTCATTATAAACATCTTAGAGACCAGTGAATCCACACCAAGGGAAGAGGTAATAGTCTGTAAGCAGGCGTTCTGAGTTCCCCCAGAAAACACATCCAGAGAGGATACCAGCTGGTTGGGCCTCTGATGTCAGCAGCAGGCGGCTGCTGTGTTAAACACAGAAAAACAGAGAGGGAACCCTTCCTTGACATCAGGAAGACCCAAGTGTTTTCCATGCTTAAAGTTGTGTATTTCAGGTTAAAAAAATATCTCTGTGATCTTAAAGGTTCATAACAAAAGAGACACGCCCTGGCTGAGATGGAGTCCCGGGCCCAGTGGGACCCCGAACCAGCGTAGTGGTTCAGGTGAGAAAAGATTTCAGCGGTCTCTCGCTCCTCCTGCAGACGTTTGGCTTTCAGAGTAATGCCGGGGCGGGCCTACAGCAAGACAGACAGCAGGGTGGAGAGGACATGCTCGTGTTGATTTGTTCGGTTGATAAAAATCGGTGATAAAAATCAACCCAACAAAGAGATACGCTTGCCTTGTCCGGTTAAGAGTTAACGTTTTACAATCGTCTCCACGCGCAGCTAAAATCAAACAGATAGGCAAGGATTTGGTTGGGACCATCAAACACAAACACACACATCACTTTATATGGCTTGTGCTGCTTCTGAGCGTCAACTCTGCGATATATGACCTTAATACCAAACATGATGAAAATCTTCCGCTAATTCCGCTTAGTATTACTCTTCGCAGTGATTGCAGTGTTGTGGAATTACCATCCCGCCAATAACTCAAAAGAAGAAAGGGGAATTAGCATGCTGAGTGTCTGTCGATAGGATAAGGCGCCAGCAATCAATGAGGAGTTAAAGGGGCTTAGGGAACATAAACACGACGGACGCGCAGAAATAAATAAATATGTAAATGCCTCGGTGGATATTGTTTCTATTTTTTAATACAATGTTTTGCGTTGCTTTTCTCTCATGTATGTTGACGGTTGGAATGGGCTGAATAAAATATGTGTCAGCCCTCATCTGAGAGTTGAGGGTGGCAGCCTTGCAGCAGGCAAAGGAGCGCCAGGGAGTGGGAGGTGTAAGTTAGAGGCTTTTACCATCCGTCTCCCTGCTCCACGCACACATCATCATTCCACCGGCGTGGCCCACCTGATAGTTGGTGCCCATCAAATGTGGTCTGACACCCATGTGCGCACACGCACGCACACATACAGTATATGCACACTCTAAAACCCCCCAACAATAATATCCCATTTTGGCAACATTAGAAACAATTTTTTTTTTTCACAGCTGATTATTTCTTGATTTCATTTAGCAGCCTATTATATTTCATGTGTTTTAGTTAAAGTTTTATTTTTCTTGGTGGCCCAGGCCATGACCAAGCGTTGTGACGGGTCCGCCGTTGATCTGGTGGGTCTCTCCTGGGGTAATGCCCCTTGCAGGGGTGCAGCAGGCCCCCACGGTTAACCCCCTCTGCCCTCAGAAGATGGGCCCCATGTTGGTTTAAGCTGATGCCAGCGCTGTGGGGGTGGCTGGTGGTCGGTCGCTCCCCTTTGTTTTACTGGCTCTATCCTCTGCTGCCCTTGCTAGGGGGGAGAGGGGGGGAGGGAGGAGGAGGATGAGGGGGAGGGAGAGAAAGAAAGAGAGAGAGAGAGATTTAGGCCATCCCAAACTTAACAGCTATTCTGTTTTTCCACTCTGAAGGTCGATGGTATACAGGCATGCTATAAGGGGTGTCACTCAAACAAGGATAATAACAGAATGATAACCTATATATTTATCTACACCGCAGCATTCTTGATCCTGATTAGCCCATAACATTCCAATGGTGTGCATTTGAATGATAGGACAAACTCTGCCTTTAAGCAGGTAATGTGCTACAAATACAACATTAGACTTGACGGTCCATTACAGATTGCGACCCGATGTTTCCTTGACAACGCAAAAACTATATGCGCAAATTGCCATGGTATAAAACCCAATAAAACTATAGAGGAAAGTAACTAATATGGAAGGTGTTAGCTGGAATAGCATTATAAAGTTCTCCAGGGGATCCAGTTATCAGTAAGTAACATACTTTAGAGGTGTTAAGCCACCTCAGCTTGGTCTCAGCCTCATCTTGTCTCCCCACCCAGCGTACGTTAGGTTCCAATAACGATGGTCTAGTTGCTACAAAATTCATAAGTCAGGAGACCAAAACCCCCAGGCAGAGCTCTCTCAAGTCCTGTCCTATATGTCCTATATGGTCCAATCAGAGTTCAGGTCTGTGTAGAGAAAAATGTAAAGATTCAAAGGATTAATGTTTAAACGTAGATCACATCAGTCCTTGTTTCTAGCTGTTCATCTCAGTAGCGTTGGTGTCATTTATTTAATTTTCTTTCGATTCATAACCTCGAAAATTAGAGCTTGATATACCTGCTGATAAATTGGGCAAATTCCCTCACATCAGATACATAAATGATTAAAAAAAAGATCCTTAACGTGTTTCGGGCCCCACCGAATAAAACCTATCCTTGACCAAAGCAAGACAGAGAGAGCTAGTCCCAATGAGAGCTGCACTGGGACAACGATCTGCACCTGAATAATTGGGACAGGTCAAAGCAGCGGACTACATTCCCCACGGCTCATCATAATGTGTTCTTACTTAGAAATATCCAGCCTATCATAAACAAAGGCATAACAAGCTGTTCTCTTATGCAGGCAAATTAATTAAAGTCAATAGAATACGCATTTCAGTTTTTCAGTGTTGTGTGTATATAGGTTATCTTCTTCAGAGCAACAAAGACACAATTTGAGTAACGTTCATGTTTAATTCAGTTGGTTTGTGCATTCTTTGCTCTTGCCAAAGTGGAAGCAGTAAACTACCTCTGCATGGTTTCTGAACAACATTAACTGTATGTTAATCATGCTGGCCTGGTCTTAACGCAGCCATACAATCAAAAATGCACACAATACCAGCCAATCAGAGCAGTGTTGATCTAGTTGTTCATTAATAGAAAATCAACAGCAGCTTAAAAACAACCACTCTTATAGTAATTATCCCGGCCGCTGTTGAACATACTATAATTACTGGGCTCATACCTTTTTAAATGTGTGTTACGATACATTTTAAAATTTAATATGGAGTTTGTTTTTCTAAATACTTGATGATGTGAATGATGTTAATTTTGTGACTTTATATGGTAGGCCTACACGTCTACATTTTGGTTGTTATGTCAGTGTTTGTGAATGACATTAATTAATGAACAAAAAAAACGATCTGACTCCTAAAAGATGTTTGCCCTCAATAGATCACTCGCGTCATTCTTTGTTTCGCTCTATGACGACTTATGAAGACCTATAACGTGCAGACTTCCAAAGCTAATGTTCAGCGTGCAAAAAACACAAGCCAACCGCCTTTAATGAAGCGCCACTACGTCTGATGAAATACACAGGATGTTCAAAGGCAAAAAAACGCACATACTTCCTTCATGTCCGCCCTTTTAAAGCAGTGAACTAAAGAGAGACATTTGAAAGGCGACTGGTGTTTTGTCTACACCCGTTAAACATGGGATATCTCTTTGGTTCCCATGCAAAGCATGTTGTTTTCTGCTCGAGATGAGGAGGGATTCAGAGTTGCGAGGTTAAGACCGAAACAGATAATTGGTCTCGGTGGAGGTGATGTGTCATCTGAACTTGGTTCATGAGCCTTTCTGCTTGTTGTCTTCGCCACACATTGCCTCTGGCTGGGTTGGCAGCTCGCCCGGCTTCGGGCCCCCAGGGGGCTTTTCCTCTTAAGGCCCATTCACACACTATGGTAAATACAGACACGAACCCTTTTGTCCGATCCCGGAGTTCGTTTCGTCCGTCAGTGGGTCCGTCGCCTCTGAGCTTGGGCTTAAGGCTGGGCCAGGTTGTCGGGTACCGGGGCTATGTTTGTTGTATTGTTTGTACCACTTCTATTGTTTATAATGTGTTCCCATCATGCTTTGCTTGAGAAAGTCAGTTAGTGAGGATTGAGTGAAGACAGTTAATGTTAAGTGCTCGTTGAGTTAGTCCTTGGTGTACTCTTGAAACGATTCAATAAAGTCACTGAAAGAATATAACGCCTGTGCTTTTGACATTCGCTACAGTAAAATATCTGAGCTGTATATATATATATTGCATTTAACGTTTTATACTTATATTATACTATATGCCTGACCTTTCTATTTTATTGTTCACCTACTTTGGCAATGAGTTGTAACATTTTGAGGAGAGAATCTGAAGGTTGACGAGGGGTGTCACATGCCACTGCGCGTAGGCCTTCACACCTACGCCGATTTCGGATGACGCAAAGCAAAATTATCTCCACTACGGATGCCATGTTTGCGATTGTCTATGTCAGTCATTTGCAACACAACAGTCAACGCCCTCTAGAGGATGTTATTGTGTTCGTGTAGGAGTCAATGACCACAACGTGTTGCTTCGTTTGTTGCGTTTACTGAACTGACGCACACCTTACATTTTACGACATTGCTGTACATCACTGCTGAAAACCTTAAAGCCACAGTAACCTGTCAATTGCAGTGCATAACCTAACAGAGTCCAACAGGACACATTATAAAGACAAACTGCATGTTTTCAGACATAACATTTTCCCCCCACCCCCCAGGGAACAGAAACATAACATTCACCTCGCACCCCCCCCCCAATGTCAATGTCACCCTGTCACATAGTCCCCATGCCAGACAGGCGGGGCCCTCATCCTCTGAGGGCGTGCTGGCCCTGAAGCTGCGTCGAGTGGCGCTGGTGGGTCCCCTGCCACCCGATTAGCTCCTGGCCGGGGCTGCCAACCTAGAGCTGCCGGCGACAGAGGTGAGGCTGGTACAGTGGGGCTTGCAACTCTGTGCAGGCGGTTTGAGTGCCAACGAGTCCCGTTCTCCATCTGTAAGTGGCCGGCCCCAGCTGCTTAGTCACCCGCAGGGGCTCTGACCAGTATGACTGCAGCTTATTTTGGCGGTGGAGGCGTTTGATCCTGACCCAATCCCCTGCTGAAAGTGAGGGGGTCTGCACCCTACGTGTGGCATCGTACTTCTCTTTCATCCGAGCCTGCGAATGTTTCACCTGAGCTCTGGCTTTCTGGAGCCCTGGGCTCCCACGTGCAGGAGGTGGCTCAGCTCTCAAGCAGTCCAGTGGTGCTTTAGTTCACGTCCAATCATTAGCAATGCAGGTGACACTCCAGTGGTGGAATGTTTGGATGCCCGGATGGTCAGGAGAGTTTGGTTGAGAGCGTCGCTGAAGGTCTTCCCTTCCTCCAGACAGGCTCGGATACCATTTTTGAGAGTCTTATTCAGTCTTTCCACCCCTCCATTACTCTCTGGGTGATACACTGCCGTCCTGATGTGCTTGATGGACCGCAGCGTGAGAAACTCTGCGAACTCTGCTGATGTGAATTGGGGCCCGTTATCTGTTGTGACCACACCCGCAGATGTCGACCTGGATATGTTCCCAGGGTGAAGACGGCCAAGGGGTTGGGGTGAGAGGGGCTGCGGCGGGCTGGCCTGTTTTCCCACTCAGAAGGCAGCAGGCGCAGCTACGCACCAGCTCCTCAACGTCAGAGTCTATGTGGGGCCACCAAACTGTATCCCGGCAGCGCTGCTTTACCTTGACCACCCCAAGGTGCCCCTCATGCGCCATG
>OOFH01111826.1:8000-27767 GCA_900323355.1 Merlangius merlangus
GAGAAGAAAATATGAATTAGAGGCTATTTCCACAAGTGAATAGGAATTAGAGGGTGTTTCCATATGTAAATATGAACTTGAGGCTACATCCACAAATGGATATGAATGAGAGGCTGTTTCCACAATTGAATATGAATTAGAGGCTGTTTCCACAAGTGAATAGGAATCAGAGGCTGTTTCCAGAAGTGAATATATAGGAATTAGAGGCTGTTTCATCAATGGAATATGAATTAGAGGCTGTTTTCACAAGTGAATACGAATTAGAGGCTGTTTTTACAAGTACGTATGAATAGAGGCTGTTTCCACAAGTATATATGAATTTGAGGCTATATCCATACATTTTTATGAATAAGAGGCTGTTTTCACAAGTGAATGGGAATTAGAGGCTGTTCCAGAAGATATCTGAATTAGAGGCTATTTCCACAAGTGAATACAAATTAGAGGCTGTTTTCACAAGTAAATATGAATAGAGGCTGTTTCAACAAGGGAATAGGAATTAGAGGCGGTTTCCACAAGAAAATATGAATGACATGCTGTTTCAACAAGTAAATAGAATTAGAGGCTGTTTCCAAAAGTAAATAGGAATAAGAGGCTGTTTCCATAAATTGATATGAATAAGAGGCTGTTTCCACAAGTGAATTAGAGGCTGTTCCAGAAGGGAATATGAATTAGAGGCTATTTCCATAAGTAGATAGGAATAAGAGGCTGTTTCCACAAGTGAATACCAATTAGAGGCTGTTTCCACAAGTGAATACCAATTAGAGGCTGTTTCCATAAGTAAATAGGAATTTGAAGCTGTTTCCATAAGTTAATATAAATTAGAGGCTGTTTCCACAAGTGAATATGAATTAGAGGCTGTTTCCACAAGTAAATAGGAATTAAAGGCGGTTTCCACGAGTCAATATAAATTATAGGCTGTTTCCAGATATGAAGGCTGTTTCCACAAGTAGGCTACAAATTAGAGGGTGTTTCCACAAGTAAATATGAATTAGAGGTGGTTTCTATAAGTATATGAATGAGGCTGAATAGTGTACAGATTCGTAGTCCCCCCCCCGTTGCGATAGGCCTACAAAGTGGTATAAATATTTCGTATGGGATTTAAGTGTCTTTCATCGGAATTTGTTTAAGATGTGCATGGTAAAATGCTTTTTAATTTATTTAGGCCTACCATATCAATTTTGTAAAAAAAAAAGTATGTCTATGTGTAAGGTTGTCTTAGAACGGATTTCAAATAATAAACTGAGTAGACCTTGGGTTTTCCACTGTCTGTGGTCCCACCTGCCGCCACACTGGGTCACTCTCGTAGATCATTTGAGACGACAAAATAACTTGGTCTTATTCCAGATACACATTCGACTCATTGTTGTAGGAAGAAAACAGCCATCGGATCATGGAACAATCTCCTAACCGTGTCAATAAAAAGGCACCAAAAAAGGGTTGTTACGGAAATACAGTCAAGCACTGAAATGCAATTATTTTCTCCAATCATTTTCTTTTATGTAGCTCATCATTTACACTCAAACAATGAAATGGCCTGTCTTTATTTATGTATTAATAGGTTCTATCTTATATTTATTGTTGTTTTGTTCAAAGGCTTTATTACCAACACAACCGCAGGGTCACACTAAAAGTTCAACTCAACTATGATAAGACATTGGACAGCATCTATCGGTGGTTTACACTGTTTGAAACGAATGTCCATTTGGTTCCTCTTTTGGTCCAGAAACACTTTTCAATCGTAAATATAAATGGTTGTTGCTTTGCTTAAGCAAAGCAATGGTTTGCTTAACTTCTTAAATTCTTAATATTCGTATCTTCTATGCCCTGCGTCATCACGGAACAGTCCCGGTGGTTTTAATCAGAGAAACGCTCTCAATGAGCTGGGAGGATTTAGTTTTCCTTCTAGCATGATGCATGCACATTATTGTCCAAGGCAAACAGTAATGTAAGTGCAAATTAATACAGTGGTCCAGCAAATTCATGAACTAATGACCCCCTTCCACTTGCTATGACAAGACCAATGATAACCACCCAGTTACCTAGGAACCCCTCCCCCGGGATTATAAGTATTAGGTCAGGACGGAAGGATGATTAGAGTGTGTTTTGACTTCTCGCCGTGGGTACTGCTCTTTTTTCCGAGTGATTATGAGCCAGGTAGCTAAGTGGCTGCTGATTCAGAGAGATCTCCGATAAGGTTGTAGGATGTTATCTAATCCCAGCAGTGTATATAGTCTTAGGGGGAGCCTGTACAAGGTATTGGAGCCACTTCCCCAAGCCAGCATCATCCAAGAGAAGAGGTGTGTTGTTGCTGAATTTTTACTTCTCTACAATGTTATTCTATTGTATCATTTAACCTATTTTTTCAAACAAAATTTCATAGTTGAGAGTTTATTTTTAACCAACCTGTTAATGTCCTTGCTTGATATTATAGTTAACTTTCACTTCCACCATGACGGCTTCAATGAAAAGTGCAACTCTATCTGCTCTCCTGCTGTGTTTCCTCCTCTACATCGCGGACTCGTATCAGAACACAGACATGTCACGACGTAAGATATCTGCTGTCCAATAACACTGTCCACTATAATTCAACATTTTATTCTATTTTTGTATGGAAATGTGATACACTTACATTTTAAGAAACCTGGCTGTGGACTGATGTCGTATTATTAACAGGGTTTAATAGAATAGACCTAGCCTTTATGTGTGCTTTGCAGGGTGCATGTTTCCCATGTATATCACTTGAGTCTTTGTTAGGAAAATCCACGTTTTCATTGTGGGTTATTAATGTAAATGGTAGAGTAAACTGTTTTTTTTATCAGAATGACGGCAATCATAGAAACCTCACCTAAAGTTTTCTTGTAGTCCTACTTTGTTTGTTAGTTGGTTTATTAATCCGGGGTCATTGATGGTTTCCCAGTGAGCTGTGGTGAATGCACTCTGAGGAGAAACCCTCTGTTCTCGAGTCGGGAGAGACCGGTGTACCAGTGCATGGGCTGCTGCTTCTCCAAAGCGTTCCCCACTCCCCTGAAGTCCAAGGAGGCCATGATCGTGACAAAGAACATAACATCGGAGGCCACCTGCTGTGTCGCATCACGTAGCACTCCGGTATTCATCAACTATTTCCTGATTTTTTTTTCATTATGTTCAAGAGACTGAAATAGGCCTACATTTATATTGTAATGACTTATTATTAAAACTGTAACACATGAGATAAGGTACACATAATTTATCCAGGACGGACTATGTGTCCTCACACAGCAGCATAATTACAGGACAGTCAAAGCATTTAAAAGGAGATAGAGAATGGAAAGGACCCATAATGTACACATTATTAAAGTAGAGGCCCGCATCGTTATTATATGCCCTATGTAATGTGGCAAAGCTTGTACAGTAGGATGTGATGCAGCACATGAATGTATAACCAGCTAAACTCCCGCCTGCTTCTCTCTGTCCTCTTTCAGACCAAGGTTATCTTAGGAAACGGAAACACTGAGTTGGTAAAGAACCAGACCGCCTGCCACTGTGGTACCTGCCGTTACCACAGACAGTAGAGGTGGAGACTGCAGCTCGTCCCTGATCTGGAAAAGAAGTTCAGCAACAGATTATCTTCATGATGTGCGCGTGCCTTCACTCTTCTAAATGTCTGCAGCTCAACATGCACCTCTCTTGTGTAAATACAATAATATCTCTCGGTAGATGAAATGATAAATTATAGAAATAAACTTTATCAAAACATGTAGACTACATCTTCACTTCTTTGGTGTGAGCAATTAGGTACCTGTTGATGTCAATGATATACCGGATTATTGACAATAATCAATCATCAAAATCAAATGAAAATGTTACAAAAATATATTACATGCAAACTATTAAGCTCACCTTGTTAACCACATGTGAAAACTTATTGGAAAAACCAAATGTGTTATGGGATATTATCCATCGGTTGATTCGCAATTTTTAATATATATTAAGAACCTAAAAACTATTTTTTGTGTATTAGTTATTGATTGCTTATTGTATTAATGTGTGTATTTATTGTCTGTCTGTACTTCCACTGATAGGGCTCATTACATAAAGAAAAGCTCTCTACATAAGTTGATTAAGTGAATGGTTTATGGTGTATCAATATTACATCAGTTCATGTATTTTGGTTCAATAAACCAAATACATGAACTGTAATTGGTTGGTTGAACCCCTTATCTCTGGCTGCTGAGTTGTTTGGCAATATAAAATGTTATTCTGTATTGTAAGTGTGTCATATTCAATTTGAGAAATAAATGTATAACATAGTTAAATTCAGAACACTTAGAATATTAGTAGATTATTTTTGTAATACATTATCAGCATCCAGTATTTCCCAGGATCATGTTTAACCAAACCGTATTCACTCAAATGCCTCACTAAAACTTGGAGCAAGTGGCAATAAAACCAAAGGTTACAGACCATAACACTGGTCTATATTATAAGGTAGGGTGCTGGGTAAACGTCGGAGCCTAGTTTGTAGATTACCATCTTGTGTCATTGTAAGGTCATTGATGCTTTGTTGACATCAGAGAATGTGGAGCACACACTCTGGCGCTCCCCTCCCCCTCCTGCGTGCCCGTGCGTGTGCGCGTCTGGCGACGTAACATCTGTGCGTACGCGGTCGTGATTGTTGTGAAGATGGCGGAGGGGGAGACAGAGAAGGAATATGATACACGGAAAACTATCGAGGGACTCCGAGAACGTTTTCAGAATTTGACCGCAACACTAAAAGAAAGCTCGGGATCGTCGTTGGAGGCCTCTTTGCATTTCTGCCAGGAGTTTTGTCAAGTAAGCTTGTTTCCTCCGCGTCGTCCCAGCCTGCAGCCTCCTGCTTCCTGGCCGAGGATGCGCGTGTACGTCGGCTACAACAATGTAGCTAAGCGGCTAGCAAGCTAGCTTGCTAGCTAGCTAGCTGCCTTTTAAGATGAGATGGAAAACTGTTCCTCTGCTATTTGACCCGTCCGTTATAACGCTATGTGCCAGTTGCCAATGTTTATGTGCGCTTTGGTCGGATTATCGTGTGGAGAAGTGACCTTGATGCATGAGCGTTGATCCCGCAGTGGTTTTCCTCCGGGCCGGAGGTCCAGATGAAGCTAGCTGGGTGCAGGTCCCAGTGGTCATGCTGGGAGGACGGGGGGCTAGCGACATACTGAAATAATCCATGCATGTTTGCATTGCATTTGGGTTAATGAATGGCACTGGACATGCACGTTCAAACCGTTTTTTGTTGAATGATTCTTGCAGATCTAAACTGGTTGCATACATTGTCTACTTTTGATAGTCTGCGCTATTTCACGAAAGAAAAAAGCTGTGATTTTTTTTTTTTTTTTTAAACAAGGTGTTAGCCAAGGCCGCATGCCCCAATTACCGTAGTTCACGATCACTGGCCTGTAACAGCTCAGGTCCCATGCCCCAATAACCGTAGTTCACCATCACCGTTATGTACGAGCTCAGGTCCCATGCCCCAATTACCGTTATGTACGAACTCAGGTCCCATGCCCCAATTACCGTAGTTCACCATCATCGGTCTGTACGAACTCGGGTCCCATGCCCTAATTGTCATAGTTAACCATCACCGGCCTGCAGAACTCTCATCACCGGCCTGCAGAACTCGGGTCACAGAAATAAACATTCCTGCAGTTGACAAATACATGCATTTTATTCTGAGAAGTGTGCACATGTGACACCACGATGTCTCACAGCTTCATTTTCACTTCCTATCATAAAAACTAGCTGATGGGAGTCAGTTATTGAATTATTTTAGACAATATCCACACGAATTCAAAGCCGATATGAATTCCATTTTGAGGGCCTGATGAGAATTCGTATGCACGTCCATATACATATAGATCTGATTCGATTTGTTTACTTTTACCTTAATCCAAAATATGATGATGGTTGCTTGGTGAAATCTTGCAGTTATAATTGCCCAGATATAACCATTGCAACTCTGAATATGTGTTAAGCTGATTAAGGATCTAGATTATGGCTCAATGACATGGAAGGGGAAATTGATGAGGAGTCATTAAACAAATAAATCAATGAGCAAGAATACAATATAACATGGATAAGACTCGTATAAAAAGATGTATTACATTATCCATTTAAAAAGTATGTGTACACTACAAACTTATGTGATCTACCAAGCTGTTTCTTTTAAGTATGGAATTATAGTAACCTTTACCAAAAGTTTATTGTAATGAACTGGAAGAAAAAAATCGAAACTTGATCCTAGAATTTATTTTTTTATCTTACCATTATTTTTCTCCATTGCATTTAAAACTTTGCATTTCCTTTCTGATTATAGAAACGGTGTATGACAATTAAAGTGCAAGTTCTACCTACCTTGGTTTTCTAGTAGCAGATGAAGTAGCAGATGATCAGTTCTATGTGGTTCTGACCTGACTTGCATTGCTTTACATTCTATAACATTATGAATGACTTTCTTATGGTCTGATTTAATGTTACTTTCAGCTACATTGAGGTATAGATGTCGTAGTAGTGGTACCATCATTAATGGCCTCTATTCCCTGGTGTTTACATTGGTATGGTAGGTCTTAGTGGAGAATGCTGGTCGGTGGAAGACGGATGAAGACCCCCTGCCCCTGCTGGAGGTCTACACTGTGGCCATACTCAGCTTCGCAAAGGCCACCTCGTGTCTCTCCTCTGAATGTGAAAATGTGCCACTTCTACTTGAAAAGTTAGCACTGTGAGTACGGTATTCTGTCCAATCCAGACACTGCGTACACTTGTTAATAGCTCTATTTCACTGTTCTACCCAAACCCCAAAGTTTCCTTTCCGTTCTGTGAGTGTAACGATCCATGTAGGTGTTTGCTTGTGTGTTCAAATCGACTCAGTGGGTCTGTTGTTAAGCCATTCAACCATGTTGTTAAAATAAATAAATATGAGATGGTAAAATATAAGACACAGCGGCATGATTATAAAGGGTTAAATCCTGGGGTTGTTCACAAATTTCCATCATGTTTACAGACGCACCATCAAGGACCCTGTCCTCATTCTCCTTCTCTTCCTTGTTATTGTGATGTGCAACTTCTGGCCTTGAAATCTGTATATTTAGATCCATTAGACATTTCTATGCATGGTGTATTGTATCTGTCCTTGAACCATATTTTTCTCTGCTGGATGGTGAATTCACAGGAGTTGTGTGGAGTTGCTACTTTTACTGCCCCAGCACGTCCCTGTTGCCTTATGGGAGGAATTCCAGTCCTCCATGAAGGTCAGTTTAAAGATTTTAACTCAGATTCTGAGATTCTCCTTTTTTTATTTTCCTCACCTCAACTCCTGCCATGGTGATAATCAGTTCTGACTTGACTTGCATTGCTTTACATTGTATACCATTATGAATGACTTTCTTATGGTCTGATTTAATGTTACTTTCAGCTACATCAAGGTATAGATGTCGTAGTGGTGGTACCATTATTAATGGTACCACTAACGACAGATATTGTTGTTAAGTGGTTGCAGCACTCTGTGGCGTCTAACCATCTGCCCGCTTTCCTTTCCTTCCCAAGTTGGCACACAGCCTTTCTCAAGAGACGGGTCACACTCAGCTCTGCGGGCTCTCTGTCATGGCTCAGCAGGGTGGCGTGTGGTCCAACGCCACTCTGAGCAGCATCCTGGCCAACGGATCTCCTCAGACTGAACATGGTCAGTTCTGGGATAGATCCCTGTGGGTGTTGTCCCGGATTAACATACAATCAATGCACAGAGCATTAAACACAATCTGATACTCCATTGAAGTCCCTTTTTGTTTCTTGTGCTCGGCATTTTGCAAGCATTATTTGCAAGGGAAAGGTGTTGCAAAAATGTATTTGTTTGAAAGAAGAGATGTGATTTCTTATGTCCGTTGTGAAGCTAATGTTTGAATGAGTAACCTTCTCCCTCTTCTTCCATCTTTCTTTTGTAGTACACGAATTTCTGGAGTTGGAAGGTCCTATGCTGCTCAACATGAGGCTAAAGCATCTGATCAAAGTGGACAGTATTGAAAAGGCTGCGGTCCTTGCTAAGATATGCTCAGAGTACCCGGGATATGAAGGAAAAGGGAACTTTAAGCAAATCTACTTGGTTTGCATCTGCATGACGAAAACTCAAGAGCAGCTCACGGAAGAAGTAAGTGATTTAGTTATCCTCACCAAGCACCTGTTGAAGATCATGTCAAAAGGAATGTGTTTGGTTTTTCTTGCATGGTTATATGGTGTTTTCCTTCCAACAATGTAATAGTTTACCTCTTCTATCTTTCTCTTTTACGTTCTGCTCATTATAATAATTGTGTATATAGATATTGTACGCATTATTCCCACATGTAGAAATAGTGTAATTCTTCTTTTATACCCAACCCTGGGATTAATGTTTACTTCACCTTTGTCTCATCTCAGATCACATCCATCGACTGTAAAGATGCTCTGGACATGATTTGTAACCTCGAGTCGGAGGGCGACGAGAAGGGAGCCTTGTGTTTATGTACTGCCTTCCTCAAGCGACAGCTTCTCCAAGAAGAGGTTTATTGTGCCTGGTGGGTTTCCAACACAGCTTCGAGCTCCGTGCGTGCATGCAAACACGGAGGACGAGGTTCTCTCCCACCCAAACCAAAGATTATTAATCTCTGACGGCGTGATTAATTAGGATGAATAGGTTTCTGAAAGTGTTGGATGCAAGTGAATAGATTACCTCGGCTAATATTTAAACTGGTGTTATTCTGATTTGCCAGGGAACTTACGCTGTTCTGGAGTAAGCTGCTGATTCGGCTGGAGTCCTCGACGGATGTTTTTCTGGAGCAGAGCAAGAAGATGACGCTGCTGTGCAGAAGCGTCTGTCACATCCTGTTCTTCATCAAAGTTATACAAAATGAGGTACATTTAAAAAAACGTTATATCTGTATGGTCTGCTTTCATGTTTCCAAAGGAACTGACTTAACGTTGTTTTTTTGATTTTGTGTTTCTCAGGTCGGAGAGGTGGGGCTTCCAGTGTGTGTGGAAATGTGCATTCAGGCCGTAAAAATGACGACCAGTGACCATAAGGACAGCAAGTCTACCATCTGCAAAACTATTTACTGCCTCTTGCCAAACGATCTTGAGGTAAAGCGTGCGTGTCAGCTGACTGAGTTCCTCCTCCAGCCGACCGTGGACTCCTACTACTCCGTGGAGTCCTTGTACAACGAGCCGGACCAGAAGCCAGAGGAGGAGGGGAATCTGCCGGTCCCTAACTCTCTACGCTGTGAGTTACTGCTGGCCTTGAAGACACAGTGGCCTTTTGATCCCGAGTTCTGGGACTGGAGAACATTGAAGCGCAACTGCTTGGCATTGATGGGTGAAGAAGCGGCCATTGTGTCGTCCATAGACACGCTGAACGACGCAGAGGAACAAGAGGAGGAGACCGCGCTGGCCAAGGCCCCGGAGTACAAGGACCTGGAGGACTTTCTGTTGAACACTACAAATGAACTGAATGAGATCACAGATGAAAGGGAGAAGAATAGAGAGGCTAAAAAACTAAGGGAGCAAGGCTTTGTCTCTGCTCGATTTCGCAATTGGCGAGCGTACATGCAGTACTGTGTTTTATGTGACAAGGAGTTTTTAGGTCACCGTATTGTGCGCCACGCTCAGAAGCATTTTAAAGATGGTATGTATCTGTGCCCGATTTGCGCAGATAGTTTTGAAAGCCGGGAGGTTTTAGAGCCACATGTTGCTTCCCATGTCAAGCAATCGTGTAAAGAGAGACTAGCTGCAATGAAAGCTGCTAGGAAGGTTGGCAAACCAGTTCAGTCTGCTAAAAGTCCGTTAAAAAATGTAAAGGTGGCCGTAAAAACCAACCTCAGCCCTGTCAAAATAGAACCTTCAAACGGCAATTATGCCAGCATTGACACGCAAGTAAATCCAACCAGCCTCGTCACGCAGGAGCAAGGGACGTCCGAAACACAGCTCAGCCAGGATTGTTTCTGTCCAGTTCAAAACTGTTCAAAGGCGTTCAAGTTTTTCCGTAATCTCATGGCTCATGTAAGATGCCACAAGGATGATGCAGAAGCAATACGTTTCCTAGAAATACAGAAGCAGAAGGTGGTGTGCCAGTATTGCAGGCGGCAGTTTGTTAACGTTAAACATCTCAATGATCATCTGCAAATGCACTGTGGGATCAAACCATATATCTGCATACAGCTTGATTGCAAAGCTAGTTTTAACTCCAATTCTGAACTGCTCATGCATAGGAAAACGCATCCAGAATTCCAGGCTCGGTGTATGCTCCCTAATTGTGGACAGATTTTTAATGAGGCCTATTTGTTATATGATCATGAGGCCCAGCATTACCTTTCATACACGAGCCAGACAGTCAACTGTGCAAAGGTTTTAACCTCGCCGTCCCAATGCCTGTCTCCCCAAGGGAATCATGGTACACATGATGTGGTGAACAGTCCTCCACCATCCAACGAAGTCCTTCAGCCCCCCCCAAACGTTCAGGCCGCCCCCCAGGACCCCCCTAAGAAGGATGAGAAGTGCTCTGCCTTCGTCCGCCTGGAACGCATCGACACAGAGGCTTATATGAAGGACGTGGCCATGGCGAGCACCTCCCCCTCCAAGTCGCCACTGACACCCAAGGAGCCTAATCCTTTAAGGGTGAAACACTCCATCGAAAGCATGCTCAATCAGGATCTAGAGGCGGAAGAACCAGAGAAGTGCTATACTCCCCTGACTAATCCCGCCCCAGCAACAGTTGATGCAACAGAGCCGCAGCAAGTTCAGCATCAGCAACCGACCGTAGTAGTTGAGCACGTGGAGAATCTACCAGTTTACCCTGTTCCCCTCACAATAAACCATGTAGATGGTCCGCCGAGAGAAAACATGGATAATGGAGTTACTCATGTCTTTCAGAAAGTGCCACCTCAGATTCTCTCTCCATCTCAGATAAAAGCTGAGAACCCATGCTCCTCACACGGCTATTCTCCTAGCATACCAGCTGCAGCTAGCAATGAGGAGGTCATGCACTGCTGCCCATATAAGGACTGTACACGTGCATACAGCACAAATAAAAGTCTCTCACGGCATGTGAAGAAACAACACCCTGAAATATTTGAAGATTGGAAACTGGCCAAGAAATACAACAAAGTGGTAAAAATAACTGCAAAGAAAATCTCCAACATGGAAACGGCATCCCCCAGTCAGTCACACAGATCCCCGACTCCACAGATACCACCACTATGCAACAAGGCAGGGATGCAGCAGATGGATTATCCTCTGGGATGTTCAGGCTCACCTGCCCCCTGTTACCCTGGCTCAGTGGACCCAGTGCCTATCACTCCAATGGTGAATCCTACTCTCTATCCATCATGGGGAAGCCCAGGGAATTCTGCTGGCCTAATGAATTCAGAAGGAGCCCAGGATTGGCCTTCATCTCCTATGAGTAACTGTTTTCCTGATGTCTTTAATGTGGCTGAATATCCATCCCGGAGTTACCCTCAGTGGCAACCAGATCTCTATCAAACCACGGCCCCTCTCCCGGCTGAACGAGACCATTCACTGGCAGCTACACACAGTGGAACCATGTCACATGTTGCTTCGGATTCAACTTTGATGTCTCAGTATGTATCTAGCTCACTAATGCTTGACAATGTGGCCCAAATACACAATGGTGGGCAGCAATATGTATTAATGCAGCCGGAGGCCAGTGTTGACAGGGATTCAAGAAAGACGAATACCAATATGACGGGCCAGACCGGTCACCCCAGTAGCATTTTAACAGTTGAAAACCTTCCGGTTGAAACTTACCCCCCTCCATACAATCAGAACGCAGCAGCCAGTCTGCCTCCAGAAATAAAGGAAGACCTCCCAATGAAATGTCAGACAGACATCCCAGAGACCGAAGGTGTACCGAAAGCCACCTCCATCATTCCCAAGGCTACGACCCCCGAGGTGGAGACGCCTGCTCTTGATCCGATTGACAGCGCGGTCAAGGTTCTGCTCGGTCCACAAAGTATTATTACCGCAGACGTCCCGTTTGAGGAAGACTTGAGTACAGTCGAAGGTGAGGCTAATCCCTCCGATGACAAGAGCAACGATGCTGATGCACCGAAAGGAAAGCGAAACAGACTGAGCAAGAGAACCAAATGGCCGGCGATAATAAAGGACGGTAAAGTCATCTGCAGGAGATGCTTCCGAGAGTTCACGAGCACCAAGTCCCTCGGAGGTCATCTATCAAAGCGGTCTCAATGCAAGCCATTGGATGAAGTGGATCTAACGGCTGACCTACCCACATCATTCCTAGATTTTCTCAATGACCCTCTCGTCCCCGATACTAATGGAGCAATATTCAACATGACAAATGGAGAGTTCTCACAGGAAAGCTGTAGCTTAACCACTTTGACCACGCCTCACCTGATTAAAGCAGAGCCCCAGAATTCAATGATAGACCCCTCTTCTGCTCCGCTCCCTTCAGCCTCCAAGGAGGTCCCGCCCGGTCAGACCAACAGCGATCCGAAGGAGAAGGAGTCCATTGCCTCCTCCCAGGCCAGGCCCCGAAGTGAGGATCACTTGATGGAAATCTCCAAGGCCTTTCAAAGGTTGGATTTAATTGAGGCTGCACAGGAGAAGTTGAAAATGGAAAAAATGGCCTTGGCTCAACATGTCGTCATCATAGACTCCTTATCTGACCATGAAAAAAGTAAGACTCAGAAAGAAAAACGCGAGGAGAAGTCCCGGGAAAAGTTACCCAAACCTTTTAAGTGTGATCAGGATGATTGTGAGTTTTCATTCATGACGAAAGAGGCATTGTTCAAACACTTGGCAAAAATGCATGATTACACTAATGATAAGATAGAAGAATTGAAAAGGACTCCAGTGAAGTTTTCGCCATACCCCTGTCAGATTTGCCCTAAAACATTTACCAGAACGACGGGCTTGAGAATCCATTACGAAAAGGTTCATCGCTTAACAAAGCCAGAGATGCTGAAGCTAAAATTCAGTGCACGCAATAGGCGTGTATTCAGACTAGCCAAAGAAGATTGTTATAGCAGCCGTACCCCCAGCGCTGCGGAGAATACAAGTCGTACAACGAGATCTTCACTAGGAGTACCTGGCATTAAACAAGAGCCGCTTGATATAGCGATTGAAACTCAGACAGACCATGAAGGCAACATCGTGATGGTCACGGCTGCATCTGATTCTGCAGACGAAGGTATAGCCTGTGAAATATTAACTGTTACAAAGTTGCCATCCCCTCTTCACTATTTGAGCGACGGGCAGAACTGTGAGATGAGCTCCTCATCAATGCCTGACCCGGCTCAAGAGGAACCCGGAGAGGCTCAAGCAAATCCGGGCCCAGAACCAAACGAGCAGCATGGGGAGGCGAGCATAGCGTCAAATCCCCATGAACCATCTGACCAACCGAGTGGTTCAAAAACCTCCCCCACAAAGGAGGACCACCAGAAGAGAGAGAAGCCCCAGAAGAAGATGGGGCTGAAGATGGGCGACCTAGACAACGCCTTCAGCCCTTACAGACCGTATCGCTGTGTTCACGAAGGATGCAGCGCTGCGTTTACCATTCAACAGAACCTTATCCTCCATTACAGGGCTATGCATCAGGCCTCCTTGCCCTTAATCAGAGCAGAAGGGGATTCTGATAAACACAGTGTAACGAGCGGACAAGAGAGCGTAGTAAAAGATGATGAAGTCAGATGTCAAGTAAAGGATTGTTCCAGAGTGTTCATGGGAGTCCCTAAATTAGTGCAGCATTACCTTTTACTTCACAAATTCACGCGTGATAAAGCCACTGCTATGATGTCCAGCATGAACGTAGGAACGTTTAAATGTGATCGGGAGGAGTGCTCTCTACCCTTTGAGTGTGCGGACAAGTACATTGAGCACATCAAAAACTTCCACAAAGAAATCGCAATCTCTGAGAGCGGGTCAGTGGACACGACATTTAAGTGTGAGTATGACGGATGTGACTGTGTCTACACTACAAAGTCCAACCTCCTGCGACATCTGATCAAGAAGCACGAGTACGTCTACGATCCGAAAAGCAGCGACGGTAGGAGAACCAAGTCAGTAGGCCTGTTTGGCCCAGAAAACAGCCCGAAAGAAATCTTTGAAAGCAAGTACAAAGTAAAAAAGAAAAACCTAAAAAAAAAAGAGGTAAACTCTATAGATCATTGGAGCAGCTTTGGAAAACCTGCTCTCAAATCTCACGAGGAGGCGTCCGCCCTGTGCACCAAGAAGTCCTCCCTGCAGTACCCTTGTATGATAATGGGCTGTGACACCGTGGAACGGGCCGAGAGGAGCATCTTCAAACATTACACCACTCATGGCCTCACAGAGCGGTACATCGAGGACCATAGGAGCCAGTTTATATTCTGCAAAAAATATTCCCGTTCCAGGTTCAAAGATGCAAACAAATCTGAAGGCATGTCCACGAGCTCTTCATCTGAAGTGAGTGAAAACGAAGAAAGTGAAACCGAAGGCGCAAAACCCAACGGCCCGAACGCAGACGATCGATTGGCCAATGACTACGGCAAATCATCCACCGACGAGAGTTCAGAGTCTCAGACTTCCACCGTGACCGAGGGGAATAAGAAAGGCCGTCCTAGGAAGCCTGCTCATCCAACACCAGCTTGCACAGAGCGGATGCAGACTCTCAGAAACCGTCTGACTGTTAGCAGTTCCAGAGATAACTCTAATCCTGGAACCCCCTCGCCCCCAGAGGAGCAGTGCGACGAGGGTCTCCTTCCCGAAACGTTTAAGCCTTCAGAACTCGAAGATTCCTTCTTAAAGTTTATAGAAACCTCAGAGTCAACCCAAGCTTCCAAACGGAAGCTGAGCGATAGAGCCGGTGTTGAACTGCCAGCCAAAAAGCCTCACTCTGTCAAACAAAAGTCTGCTCAAAGGGGGAAAGTCTCAGATGAAATAAGTGACAATGCAAATGCAGTTGACTTCAGAAATCCCCTTAATCTCAAATCAGTTAATAACGTTAAGATTTTAGTGGATAGAACATTTTCAGATGGTGCCGACCTTTTACTCAAGCAGCTACAAAATATGAGACCCATAGTTATCATAAAGAAAGTGGTTTTGTAGTGGATCGTAGCCTGGGCTTTATTTTCAACCTCACTCAGGATTCGAGAAGGTAAATGCTGCAGAATGGTTTGTTGATGGTGCATCAGATTTCCAACTATTAAGTGGTCCCAGTTAAACAGGAAAATGACAATTTTGTACTTATGAAATATATGTCTTGGATGATTTTAAGTATGTACGTTAGATATAATAACCAGGTAATCTTTAGGGCATAGATTTTAGAAACATGTTTGTATTTATGAGCTTAGTACTGAAGAGTTTTTTTTTTTTTCTAATTGGAGACTTTTAAGAACTGTTTTATATATCCCTATGGGATTTCAAGTATTGTTTGTATTTATTTTATCCTTTCTCAACACTAGTAGACCTATCTGTAATATTTACATGTCTTCCACACAGTGTTCAATAAAATGTAACCTGTACCTTTTTGTAAATCTTGGATCGATGAATTATTTTTGTAACACTGGTAACCAGCCTCTGTTGTGAATGGGGGGTGTGGTTAGGACAGGTGGGGTTAAGATGGGTAGGGTTAGGACAGAGGGTAAGGGTAAGGGTTAGGACAGGTGGGGTTGGGGCAGGTAGAGGATTCTTTGCGTTATACAAAGAACCAGTATAGTTGTATTTTCATAGTGTGTTATCAACTAAAGAGCTCTAGTTTTAGTAATGTTTTCAGGTATGGAAATGGAAAACAACCTTAAACATACTGCGGGATCGGCCTGGTGAGGGGAAGGGCTGAATGTTGAGTTTAAAAACCAGGCAACTAGTTAAAAGAATCAATTACAACGCTAGACATTGTACAGCTTGTATTTTTTTTAACCTTGTGAATCTGACTTTAAAACCATGTAAGATTATGTAAATTAATTTCCTTTCATTTAGACCACTTGATTCAATTAAACATCAGTACCTCATTGGACCACGTATGTTTTAGTACCAACACCAGTCCTGAAAAGCTTCTGGACTTGTGTTAACTGGTGTCTATTTCGGTGGTCAACACAACACGAAATAAAGTTGTATGGGTTTGAGATAAGTCAAACACTACAAACATGGCCTCTTTGTATTTCCGATCAAGCCAAGACAGACTGAAGGTTAACCTGATGATTTAGAACCTGTAGGTATGGCTTATGTACCATCCCACCCATTTCCAATATAAATTGAATGCTTAGCTTTGTTGAAGAGATGCTTCATGAACCATCTCCAGAGGTCAAGCTCGTTGAGCCTGTGACTCTGAAGAAACCATATGTTGAACAATCACCACTCTCTGACCCATCCCTAGCCCAAAACAATGATAGTTTTTCATCAAAAACCAGGCTAGCGTCCAGTAAAACTACTTGGATTCTTTATTCACAGGACCATTATGTGACATGCCACAATTACTGGCAAGCTTCTGTTTATTTTAGTGAGTTAAAGCATAAGTAATAAATGCTCAAATATGCTTACCATTAATAATTAGGCAAAAATATGAACTATATATGACGATATTTGTGAACGTTACATGATTAAACAAGTTAAACCTTATAATGAGATTTAAGCCTGTACTTTAAACTCAGAATCAAGTGAATCTAATCATGCGTAATTAAAATAGCACTTAAGTGTATTGTGTAACACCAATCCGAATTTGAGTTAAAATAAACCAATAAATGTCTCTTCATAGGACACCAGATGACCTGGTCCACCCAGGAGTCACGCTATCAGTGACGTCACAAAGTTACCGCGTAGAAACTAGACGTGATTAAAACACTTCTTGCTAAATATAAATTAGTTTATTTTTTTGTTTATCTATTAAGTTTAAATTTTCCACCAACAACAACTATTTTGACAACTGTAGTATGATAAATCGAGAAACTTCTAACTTTAAATTATATAGGGAATACAGCTTGTTCAGACTACAAAACTGGCGGGAATTTTCGTGCCGGAACCGGAAGTGTTCCGTGTCGGCAACCCATCACATGCAGGCATTAAAAGCACAACTGGACAACCAAGTGTCTTAGTAGACATTTCTTCCTCGTAACTGAAGTTTTTATGTATCCCTTTTTGTAACCCGCTGTCTACCTCAAGATGTCTACTTCGTCTGTATCAAAGGTAACTGAGAACAGCGGAGATGTGAACTTATATCTGCTGTCATGATGACAACATAACGTCATACATCTTAGATGGATGTCAACATAACGTCATTCATCTTAGATTGATGACGTTAGCTTTTGTAATGGTCCTGCTTCACCTGGACAATGGTGTTTGACTCTGTGGTGTTGGACTCCGAGTCCCCTCGATTTGGTGTTGGATTCTCTGGTGTTGGATGCCTCTGGTGTTGGACGCCTCTGGTGTTTTACTCCTCTGGTGATTGACTCCCCTGGTGATTGACTCCACTGGTGTTTGACACTCCCCTGGTGTTTGACTCTGTGGGGTTTTCTATTTCAGGGCTGCTTTGTTTTTAAGCCGAGTGCTAAAAAGAGAAGGAAGACTTCTGACATGGGTGAGTAATTGTAACTCATATGAGAATGCGACTTCACCGTTGTTACTTATTGATTATGTAGTAATGATGTATTGTAAAATCATAAAGGACACCTCTCACCCCAACCATGGACTGTTTACCCTTCAATGTGACACCCGCTCTGGGGCACGCTACCGCAGCCTCCCATTCATAACTATCGGGACTATAAACAGCTTCTTCCCCTCAGCTGTCAGACTGCTTACAAAATATACCCATCCATATCTCATACTGCCTAGTGCCTACTACTTAATCAAACTTTTCTGCACTACCTGCACTTTACTGTATAACTGTTGTAATTAACTTATATAAGTATATTTACACACGTTGCTCAAACTGATGTTTGCACTCTGGTTAGACCCACCTACATTTCGTTGCATTGTAACCTGTTACTGTCCAATGACAATAAAGTATCTATCTAATCTAATGACTCTTTTTTTAATGGTTTGATTCTCTATGTGTAAACAGTGGATTATTTCAGCCATGGCTGTGATGGAGGTGAGGACAGCAGCCTGCGATACACCCTCTGTAAGAAGCTGTGGGACACTATTAAAGCGGAGACAGAGGTGAGGAAAAGCAGACTGTACTTTAGAGAAAGTGTTATAGAGTAAGAGAACAGGTAGCGTTGATGTTAAAAGGAATGATCTGTAAGAAACCATTTTTTTTATTACATAGAATAGTTTACGCCTTTCAACGTAAGGTGCAGTTATGTCTTTGTCTAGCTCTAAATCATGTTGCTTACAAATACGGTATATATATATATAATGCAATATACCATCCAATAGTTTACAGAGTAAATAATTGTGGACCCAAACACTTTTAAGCTCCCATTCAAAGAAAGGGAACTAAAAAATAGCTGTTTGACAATTCCTCTTATTTGTACATTCAGCACACAGATTACATTATGAAAGTATTTTAATAAAATGTTTATTGTCTAAGAGTTTACAGGATGAGCTCAACAGGCAGATACTGGAGGGCCTGCTGCACTTCATCAAGAGGTGCTGCTCCGGCCCCCGCCATACAGCGGGCCCCTGGGAGGCCCGCATGAGGGCCAGCGAGATCCCCACTGCTGCCCTGGTCCTCGGTACGTAAGGGCCCCAACTGGGCCCTGGTCCTCTGTACTGCAGGGGCCCCCACTGGACCCCACCGCCATTAAGTGATGAATAAGATGACTCATTTATTATTGAATTGGGCTGAACTCTACATGTTCAGCATTAACGTCCATCCCCTAACTCAGTGGTTCTCAACCTTTTGTCAGTGATGTACCCCCTGTGAGATATTTTTTCAGCCAAGTACCCCCTAACCAGCGCAAAGCATTTTTGTTTGAAAAAAAGATGTAAAACACATTCACCATTTCGTGATTTCTGCTAAGAAAAAATAGTTCTTCACGCAAATGCGCAGTAACCCACTGTCTGGCTTCAAGTTTCAATGACTTTCTGTTATGTTAAATTACCGGACTGCGGAATGATATGAAAGATGGGAAAAAAAAAAAAAAATAAATATAAATTTTTTTTTCTAACCCTAAAAAATCTCACGTACCTTCACGTACCCCCAGGGGTACGCGTACCCCCGGTTGAGAACCACTGCTCTAGAGGGCCCTGTCCTGTCTATAAACACCGGCATCGACAATCTCAAAATCAATCATTCTCAAACATGGCTTCTGTAGAGGAGTTGGTTTTACTTCGTCTCATCCGAAATCGCAGACAAAGGCGCGAAACTCGTACGCGGCGGTGGCATCATGTGAGCCCGCTCGATGAGAACCGTCACATCAACGGCGAGTTTTGTTTCGTTAGTTTTGACCCTCTTCTTGGTTTGGTTTATTATTCGCGAACGGTCTGACTCCTGACTCTATACTGCCGCCTTGATTTCCGGTGGTATTGCTCCGTTTCTCCCGGAGCGCTCCGGATTGGTAAGCTCAGAGGCGACGGACCCGTTGACGGACGAAACACCCCCCCGGACACCGGACGAACCGGTCCCTATCCGTATTAACCGTAGGGTGTGAATGTGTTTGGGCCTTCTCGGTGTTGACGTGCTAATTGGCCGTTGTTGACGCCGCTGCCGTCTGTCGTTGTCGCCCAGGTGAGCCACCACCCGCCGGCGGCCGCGCACCATGTGATCTCTAGCCGGGGCTGGACGCTGCGGCAGGAGATCACCGTGGCCAGCAAGTTCAGGGGCAAATACATCTCCAT
>OOFH01111827.1:0-10613 GCA_900323355.1 Merlangius merlangus
TGATATCCTGATTTTCTCCCGGTCCCTCGCAGCCCGATGGCAAGCTGCAATTCGTGGTGGAGGTCGACGCATCGGACACTGGGGTTGGAGCTGTACTGTCCCAACGCTCAGCTTCGGACGGTAAGCTTCACCCTTGTGCTTTCCTCTCTCGAGGGCTATCTCCCCCAGAGCGGAACTACGACGTGGGAAATCGGGAGCTCCTCGCCGTCAAGCTCGCGCTCGAGGAGTGGCGTCACTGGCTGGAGGGGGCGGAACTGCCGTTCGTCGTGTGGACGGACCACAAGAATCTGAGTTATATCCAGTCTGCAAAACGTCTCAACTCCCGCCAGGCAAGGTGGGCGCTATTTTTTGGTCGCTTTAATTCTCCCTTTCCTATCGCCCGGGTTCCCGCAACACCAAGCCGGACGCATTGTCCCGTTTGCACTCCGTGGACGGGGAGTGTTCTGTTTTGGACTCCATTCTACCACCCACTTGTGTGGTGGGCTCAGTGGTCTGGAGGATTGAGTCCTTGGTTACCCAGGCCCAGGCTCATCAGGCCGATCCGGGCACGGGCCCTCCCGGTCGGTTGTTTGTTCCGGATGCAGTCCGTTCAGACGTATTACAGTGGGGTCACTCATCGAGGCTGGCTTGTCATCCCGGGATCAACCGGACTCTGGCTTTCCTGCAACGCCGGTTCTGGTGGCCTACCATGGACCGGGACACCAGGTCTTTCATCGCCGCATGTACCACCTGTGCGCGCAACAAGACAACCAACAAACCCCGGTCGGGACTGCTTCGCCCGCTCCCCATCCCCAGTCGTCCGTGGTCCAACATCGCCCTGGATTTCGTTACCGGTCTCCCTCCATCCAGAGGTAACACCACCATACTCACCATAATTGATCGTTTTTCGAAGGCAGCCCACTTCATCGCTCTACCCGGACTTCCCTCTGCGAGAGAGACTGCAGAGCTGATGGTTTCTCAGGTTTTCCGAATACACGGCATCCCTGCGGACATCGTGTCGGACCGGGGCCCCCAATTTGTCTCCCAGGTGTGGCGAGCCTTTTGTTTGGCCCTGGGAACCACAGCCAGTCTCTCCTCTGGATATCACCCTCAGACCAACGGCCAGGCGGAGCGGGCAAACCAGGAACTGGAGGGCATGCTACGCTGCGTCACAGCCGCCAATCCCGCTTCATGGAGCCTTCATCTTCCTTGGGTTGAGTACGCACACAACACGCACAGAAATGACACTACCGGAATGTCTCCCTTTCTCTGCTCCCTGGGCTACCAGCCCCCGCTGTTTCCCTCGCAGGAGGCAGAGATTGCTGTTCCTTCAGTTCGGTCCCACATCCTACGCTGCCAACGAACATGGAACAAAGCTCGGGCTGCGCTGCTTCGGGCTTCCACCCGCTCCCAGCGGCAGGCCAATCGCCACCGGACACCGGCACCTCATTACGTCCCCGGCCAGAAGGTCTGGCTCTCAACTAAGGATCTCCATTTGAAGGTAGCCTCTCGGAAACTCGCGCCCCGGTTCATTGGACCTTTTGAAATCGAGCCATCATAAACCCTTGTGCTGTACGTCTCCGGCTTCCTCCCTCTCTTCGGGTTCACCCCACGTTTCATGTGTCATTGATCAAGCCTGTCTCCTCCAGCCCTCTGGCGGTCGCTACGCCTGCGCCACCTCCACCGCGCATCATTGACAATCACCCGGTGTGGACGGTCCGGCAGTTGCTGGACATACGTCCTAGGGGGCGTGGTTTCCAGTACCTGGTGGATTGGGAGGGTTACGGACCAGAACACCGGCAATGGCTGTCACGGAATATGATCATGGATGATACATTGATTTCGGATTTCCATAAAGCGCATCCTACTGCCAGACGTCCGCCAGGAGGCGTTCGTAGAGGGGGGGGTACTGTCACGGTCTCTCCCACCGGATCCTAGCTGCCGCTAGTTTTCTCTGTTTGTCTTGTCTGTCTGTCATGTTCTGTTTCATGTACGGGGGCGTGGCCTGCTGAACTCCCCAACCCAGCCACGGTGATCACCCGCACCTGACCATCATCACCAATCACGCCCACCTGTATATCTTCCCCAGTCATTCAACCTTTCGTCGCCAGATCGTCAACTACACTTACCTAGCTAAGTTATCCTCCGACCTCTCTAGCCCTTTCCTAGTATTCTCGTTGTTCTCGTTCACCACCCGACTCTCCTCTCCTGCAGGAATACCAGTTCCTCCGAACCGTCGAGGGTGACTACCTGTCCGGCAATCCACCCGACCAACCATCTCCGGATCGCCACAGACATTCTCCTCTGCTCTGTGTAGCAATAAACTGGTTAATTGCTACCAACCTCTTCCTGTCGTCATTTGTGCCGTGCGTTTGGGTTCACCCCGTCTTGCCCCGTAACATCAATGTCCTCTTTTGTTACTTCATCAAGTCTACCCATGAGGGCGAGGCAAGCCCTCACAGAGAAATTCGTGGAGTTTTGCTGCAGGGACATAAGGCCATTTTACGTTGTAAGGGGCCAGGGCTTCCAGGCTATAACGCAAGAATTGATCAATGTTGGTGCTACATATGGTTGTGTGTCGGCCCAGTCCGTCCTGCCTCATCACAGCACCATTTTCAAGGATTGCATAGAAAAGGCTGATGAGAGGAGGGAAGTTCTGACAGACTCTCAAAAATGCTATAAAGAATGGAGACATAGGGATGAGCACGGATATGTGGACGGACGACTACCGAAAGCTATATGGCTATAACCTGCCATTATATCTCAGACGAGTATCAATAAGTTTCCAAAACCCTAACCACTGCAATGTATCCCGTTGAGGAAGCGAAAACGGGGAAGAACATCAGGCGCGAGTTAGTGCGCCTGCTGGTGAATAAATTTGGCCTAGAACCTTGCTCCCTCAACTGAACAGTGTGGGTGACCGATCAGGGCAGTAACATCGTCAAAGCCCTGGAGCCGTACAGAAGGATTTCCTTTCTAGATCAACTGATATATACGGTCCTTCGCCATGGTCTACAAACAGACGCACTTGCCAACAGCGGGCATGACATAGGTGAGAGTATATCGGCTGCCACAGGACTAGTCGGATATTTAAAACAATCTGGCCTGGTTGCGCAATTGTCAAAGACGGTGCTACAGATGGGGGAGACACGATTTAGCACAGTTTCTCATGCTCAAGTCAGTGCAAGACATATACCCAGAGCTACGGGAGAAGCTGGAGACCCGCTGTGAGATTACGCGCATCGAGAATATTGCCCCTGATGCATTGAGCTTTCTGGTCACCTTTTTGGAGCCATTCTATGATGCCCAGAGAGATTTGGAGGGCTACAAATATGCAACCATAAACCTGGTCAGCCTCTGGTTTGAGAAACTGAAGAGATATTGCCAGCTCTCCCACCGACTCTCCACAGCAAGCCTTTGTGCACCAGAGACATGCCTAGTATTTTGTGCAAAAAATCCAGGTGAACATGACGCACAAGGTTGCTCTTTTCCTCTGGCCCAAGTTCAATAAACTGAGGATGATGTCCCTGTAGGTATATCTGAAGTACATGCCCATGTTCGCACCCTACTCTTGTCTGTGGAGGAAGATGCTGCTTCAACAGCCCCGGCTTGAACTTTCGAACAAAACTCTTGCTCAGCAAAGACGGGAAATACTATAACATTTATTATTTAGACCGGTCGGAATATTCCTACCGTACGTGTGGCCTGCCCGTAATTACGACACCTCATTTTTCCAACGTCTCAATGGTCCGAAATATTTCCCATTAGATCAACATGCAACTATGCCGACGGTTCAATGTTACGAAAACGGAACCCATTGGTCCGAAGGGCCGTTTGTCTGACTTTTCAAAAAGGAGGCGCATTAGGCCGACGGTTCAATATGCCGAATAGGCCTACATATAAAGTTATAGTTTTATACCTTGCTCGCGCTCTCTCTCTTTTGTCACTTTGCCCTCCAATATTCATTGTGAACGTGATATGTAGGCCTAGGTTGTATTTTGGTGCTTAGTGAGAGAGAGAGAGAGAGAGAGAGAGAGAGAAGAGAAGGAGAGCGAGAGAAAGAAAGGAGAGCGAGAGAGAATGGAGAGCGAGAGAAAGGAGAGTGAGAGAGAGCGAGCGAGAGAGCGAGCGAGAGGTATAGAACTCTTTATATGTAGGCCTATTCAGCATATTGAACCGTCGACCTAATGCGCCTCTTGTTTGACTATCGGCCCCTTCGGAACAATGGGTTCCGTTTTCGTAACATTGAACCGTCGGCATAGTGGCATGTCGATCTAATGGGAAATATTTCGGACCATTGAGACGTCGGAACAATGAGGCGTCGGAATTACGGCATGGCGCCCCGTACGTAGGCCTCTACACATTACCAGGCTATCAATAACGCCTACACACACACACGCACGGTGGCGGAGTGGTAATCGGGAGTCAGGAGAATTCCCGGTGGGCCGTTAACGGTTCGGGGCTGTCGGGCTGATTACTGCAGGATAACAATATTGAGCTTATAAAAGTTCCTTGCAGCGCCGTCCGGCAGCCTGAGCTGTGCGTCCGCAAACCTCTCAAACTGTCAACGTTGCAACCAAGTCGATTTTGTCTAGAGGGGAGTAACTGAGCGGCCCCTCCCGAAGTGGTACAGCCCAGGTGGGCCTTTAACTGCGATTGGTCGTAACGGCTAACTCTCGTGCAGGGCGCAGTTTCCCGATAACGATGGATCTTCGCTCGTACGATCACTCTCACGATGGATCTTGTGAACCATCGTAAATTTCTTTGGAGCGTTTCCCGAAACTCCTCTTAACATGAACGCGTATTCGCTGCACTCACGACGTTCGTAGGATTGTACCTGTCCACTGACACGGTGCTGAAACGGGCTATGACGCAGGGGGAGACGCAGGATTGTCGCAGGAAAACTGGGTTAAAAAGGGTTAAAATACAGTATCTCCCCATCAAGGCTAACCGCAGAGTAGCCTACGAAAATAATAGTGCAATAATATGAATGCTAAAGGTATTAAAACACAATTGATTAGGCCTAGGCCGACATACTGTATATATCAGTCCTTACCCTGAACGCACTGTGCATACAATTTTTCATGGCATTTCCCCCCCCCCTGAAATAATTCCATATTACAAAAATCCAAAATAGCTTGTGTGACAACTACATTTATCTTAATGCGCTGATTTCTGAAACATACTTTGCGCAGCAAAGAGCCGACTTTATCTGATTCCACATAAAGTTTCATTGATTGGCTCTCTAGTCTAGAATATTTGTAGACATTACAAATGCAACATTCCATTCATTCATTCAAACGCAGAGGCTAGGCATTGACACACGGCTATTGCTGACCCGATTAGGAGAGCTTGGCCTAGATCCTGCCCATATTGTTGGGCAGGATGAAGTACGCTATAGGCAGGGTTCGATTTATGATTTCATCTCTGTGGGGGTCTCGTAAAGTTGTTGACGGGGGGGCCTATGGGAGCTCAGCTGCCACTGGCTCCCACCTAACTCAAACCCTGGCTATAGGTCTTTACACACTGCCGAGCCGGTTCAGTCGCAGCTTGGCACGCCCGGCGATTTAACCTTTTTATCTAAAGTTCCCTGCGTAAAACTGAGGGGGTCAAATTCCCCGTTCGTCACGGTCTTTCTTGGTTCACTGGGGAAGGCGGGGCTGCGCACAGTCTCTGACCTCTTTAGAATAATTTGTATTATTAGATACCCCCGAATGTTTTAATTTTTTTATGAATGAAGACACCCGCATGCAATGAGTTCACGTCTGAGTGTAGACTACAAATGCTAACTATGGTCAGGGATGTTCGTTACTGTCTAGACAGGCCCTAGTGAGATAGTCTAGACAGGCCCTAAATAGGCCCTAGTGAACTTCATCACAGCCTCATTGAAGCGCCTACACTGCTTAATGCAAATGTAACAGGAAGAGAGTTCACCGACTGGGTGACTGGCTCTTCCCCTGCCCCGCCTACTCTAAGTGGGAAGTTAGCAGCTTTGCTGAATAAATAGGGCGCTGGTTTCACGGGAGCCATTCACCTTTCTTGCTGGGACCACTCGTGGGGATTTCTCGTCCCTCGTCCCTCCTGCACCGTGTTTCAGAACGTTACAGCCACGGTGGCGTACTGCTCTTCCGGGATTGTAACACGGCCGTATACTTTTTGGCTCATCAACGTTGTGAGCGTGTACTTGTTGACCTCACATTCAGTATTCGGACGCGGTGGTCCTCTGTCTGGGTTCCGGCTCTCTATATCTTTCTCTCTATCAGCTATACGGATCTGTGGCGTTTCGTGGGGTTGCTGTTCTGTCCCCCTTGCCTGTGCAGCCCAATCTCCCAGCTGTTGCGAGCTTCTCTCCTTGTCTGCCCGTCCTGCTCGTCCAATCTCTGCTAGCTTTCAAGTGGCTACTAGCCACAGCTATTTGGACTACTCGCTTGGGGCTTTGGGTATTGGATGTGTTTTATTAAAACGTATCCAATACTAGGAATGTCCGCTGTTGACGCCACTGAGGCTGTAGTAGGCTAACGGTGCTCTTAGCGTCCTACGAGTACCCCTGGAGTCCTCGTTAGCTACAAGCGTTTTCACAACGTTCGTTACCAACAATGCTTTTGGGAAACGGTGTGAAAACTGTACGACGCTCATATGACGCACTTCACGATCCACGTAGGCTAAAGATGCTTTCGGGAAACTGGGCCCAGGCTCGAACAGATTGACACACAAACACGCACACACACTTTTAAGGAGTTTTTCACCCGCTGCGTATTCTTGCTTGCCCCAACAAGTTTGTGTGGCGTGCTTGTTGTTTTGTCTCCGGTGTAGCTCTGGTATGGTGTTGCAGTTTTTCTAACGTGACTAGTTGTTGCTAGACAGCAGGTGAAAAAACTACAACGTTTGCCAAGTCAAAGGAGCGTTAATCGCGCGAATGTCTATGTATTAATGTTACAATGTCGCAAAACATGCAATTTAACATTGTGGTGGTATACAACCCTCCCTCTGCGTGCACTGTGCCGCTAAGTGAAAATTTAGATGCGGCGTTTAAGAACTATAAGCACAACAGTGAGGTACTTGTCTTCTGAGACTTTAATATAAATTGGCTAGACAGACGCTGCAGGAAAAAACGAAAAGATCTCACATCTAAACATGACTTCAGTCAGAAGATTAAAGCCCCTACACGCATTACCAGGAACACTCAAACTCTGATAGATTTAATCTTCACGAACAAACCTGACAGTATCATGAAAACGTATAATCTAGTCACTGGCTTATCCGACCATAACTTGACATTGGTTGTTAAAAAACTCACAAAGAAACGACTGACAAGGTTTATGAATCACAATCAGAAATCTTTTAAACTTGAGATCCCTCGTAAAACAATGACTGAATTTGAGAACGAATTAAAGGGTATTAACTGTGATGTTCTTCGAAAACATTACCAAGTAAATGACTGCTATAACCAGCTAACGTCTACTATTGGATGTATTGTTGATTAATTTATTAAAAAGCGAAGAAAAAAACCCAGAAAATTTCAGCTACCATGGATAATTGACATTATTCGAAAATTATTTACAAGGAAGGACTATGCCCTGAAAACTTGTATCAACACTCGTTGTGACATTGATTTGAAACTATTTAAAGGCTTGCATAATCAAGTGGTTAAACAACTCAGAATGTCCTAATTAAATTATTACATCCATTAGTGGTGTCAACAATGATCGATTTGGCGATGCATCGCATGCATGATTCAGCATCGATGCGGCAACGTGCCTTAATCGATTATGTCACTTTATTTTTGGGCCTCGAGTGGACAAAGTTGTGAAGTACATGCTAAGCGGCGGCGCTAGCTAGCACAACAAAAACACTAAGGATGGCTGAGGCGGAGGGAGATGACTGTGAAAGACGGGTAATTAAAAACGCACCCAAAGCTTGGAAAGCGGACATCTGTGCACATTTCAGATTCTACCAAGTTAATGGGAAACTAGCAGTGGTGGGTAGTAACGCGTTACAAGTAAGGGAAATTAGTAAAAAAGTACTTTTCACGGGTAATGAGTACTTTTCACGTTCATTTTTTAGGTCTGTAATTTTATTCTTACTCGAGTAAATATTTGATTTAGAATTCTACTCTATACTCAATTCCATTTTCCATTGTGCCGTCCTTAAAATTAGTATTTTGATAAAGACGTTATCATCCTTGAATGTAATACAAGCGTACATGTTAGCGACGCACCATCCCTAGGTTGCAACATTGTTGCGATTCCATAGCCGAGGAGACGAGTCAACCTTTACGTTGGGACTGAGGACTACAAACGCCATGTATGCAGACGCGCAGGAAGATATTTTCGGCAGGGGCTGCAGGGTTACGGTCAACGTACAGTTTATATAATTCTAAAGATACTATGTTACACAGGCTCTGTATTCTGCAGACCACTCTAGAACTTGTTCATCGTTGTTGTGTCTGGCTGTGAGTGTGCGTGCATGCTATGCGTAGGCTGGATCGCAATCGCTTGAAGACAAATCTGATTGGCTAATCAGCTAACCAAGCCAGCCTGTTTAGTGTTTCAACTCTTGCCTTTTGTCATATGCAAAGAGCTGACATTTATTTACGTTTTTTGTGTAAATTTGTTTGAAATTTAATTACATTTTTTGTTGTACAATACGTATGTTTGTTAAATTTATACTCACAATGAAGCAACTTCTAAAGAAATGTTTCAAGAGTGCATCCCTTTCTCTCTCACTCACTCATACACGTTGTAGTATTCAGATCATGCCAGTAGTCTGAATACATGTTAATGTTTACCATAAGCTTGCACGTACTGCTTACGTCATTACGGTAGTAGAGGCGCGAACCGGATGTGATGTGTACGTGGCAGATTCTGTTAGTTCTCCAGCAATAAAGCAACATACTGCGAAGCTCCGTCTCTTCATTCTAAACTAAGTAAACGATACCCACAAATACCACACTGACGACGAGGATCCAGGAGAAGTACTACACGTTTCCCCGGAGAGTGGAATATTGCGTGCGGGAAAAAGTTCGGAGCGAAAGAGACTACGGTAACAAGCTGCTAAGTGTGCTAGTCAGTTAGCATCCAGACAGGCAACATGATGTTAGCACATGGCCCGACCGTACCACTGTTCGATACCGAGAGCGAACATAGCTCTATCGGACCGCGATGGACTAAGTGGCTTCAGAGATTCGAGAACTACACCACGGCTGTGAATATCACCGGAGAGTCAAGATTGAAAGCCCTTCTACTGCATCTAGCCGGCGAAAGAGTGCACGACATATACGATACGGTGGCGGGGGAAGGAGACAAGTATGGAGATGTGAAGACGAAACTCACCGACTACTTCTCCCCGAAAAAGAATGTCCAGTACGAGGTCTACGTGTTCAGGAAAGCCACACAGCTGCCTGGTGAGAATTTAGATGTTTATAATACCAGACTTCGAATGCTAGCAAAACACTGCGAGTTTGGTGATGTAGACAATGAAATAAAATCACAGATCATTCAAAGCTGCACGTCCTCCAGGGTGCGCAAATACGGTTTGAGGGAGACAAATAAGACATTAAAAGAACTCCTTGAATACGGCAGGACAATGGAACTGTCTGAATTACAGTCAAAAGGAATTGAAGAGGGTTCTAGTCTCGCTGTGGCAGTGAATCAAGTGCATAGACGACCCCAGAAGGAGGCATACCAAAAACGTCCAATAGGTGGCAGCAACACCCTATGCAGGAACTGTGGTGGCGAGTGGCCACACAGTAACGAATGCCCTGCAAGAGGCGAACAGTGCAAAGCGTGTGGCAAGCAAAACCACTTTGCAAGACAGTGTAGGTCGAAACCACAACACACTGAGCAGAAAACAGACACAAGGACCTACAAGAAAGACTACAGGAAAAGAGTCAACCAGGTAGAAACACAAAGTGAACCAGCTCAGCGTGAGTTATCCTCAAGCAGTGATGAATGTTATGCGTACACTGTTAAAAGCAATAAAGACACTAAGCAGCCACTGACAAAAATCAAGCTGAACGGAGACACAGTGCCAGCTCTGATTGACTCCGGTGCTGCAGTAAACATTATCAGTGAAAAGACATTTAATAACCTGAGTATCCAGCCCCGCCTCCAACACACAGATCTCAGAATACTAGCCTATGGATCCAAAGACGCGCTGCCCATCCTGGGGAAGTTCACAGGCAGCGTGGAGGCGAGGAATAAGAACAAAACAGATGGAACGTTCTACGTGATCAAAGGCGATGGCTGCTCCCTACTCAGCTACCAGACAGCTGATGAACTGGGGTTGATCAAAATTGTACATTCTATCAGCCCTCCCCCAATGAGGCTCACAGTGGCGGATGAGCTCGTGAACAGCCACCCCGAGCTGTTTGATGGCATCGGTAAGCTCAAAGACTTTCAAGTCACACTACATATCGACCCAGACATACAACCAACATGTCAGCCACATCGCAGAGTTCCTTTTCATGTACGTGAAAAAGTTGAAGCTGAGCTACGCAAACTCGAAGCCGAGGACATCATCGAGGAAGTGACAGGCCCGACGCCCTGGGTCTCGCCCATCGTAACACCACCAAAGCCCAAGGATCCAGACAAGGTGCGCATATGTGTCGACATGCGGCAGGCAACTCCCACTAT